>JAVKLA010000093.1:39878825-39928765 GCA_034782735.1 Sagittarius serpentarius
GGCGGCGTAGGTACGGGGCGCCGAGCGAAGCCGTCGGGGCGGGCCGAGGTGCCGTTGTCCCTCCTTTGTCACGCTCTCCCTTCCCACAGCAACCTTGGAAGGGCTTTGACCCCCTGCCGGGGTGGGGGGGTGTCCGGGGTGGCTTTCTCACCTTTGCATGGCCAAGAGCGAAGCCGAGCTTCCCGGCAGCAGCCCGGGGGGGGGTGGGGGGGGTGCAGCCGAGGGGCCCAGGCCGGCTGCCCGGCCCTCCTGGGTGGGCTGGGGGAGGTCAGTGCCGGGTTCGCAGCCCGGACCTCCCGGAGATGCCCGGAGAGAGCCTGGGGTGCAGGGAGGGACGGGGGGGGGGGGATGTGCCCTCCCCCCCCTAGGCCCCGCTCCCCGGGGGGCAGGGGGGGACACCCGGCTGGCGCGTGGGGCTCCCACCCACCCCCAACCCCCATTTCTAAATAAAACCCCTTTATTTTTTTTCCAAACCCACAAGATCATCTTTGTGTCAGCCTGTGGAGGTGGCGATAATTTGTACGAAGAATTTCAGATTTAATCGAGCGTCCAATATTAAGCCGGATCCCCGCTGAGGAGCTCTTTAATTGCTGGGTTTCCTGCTAACCCCCTTGACCATCGCTTGTGGGGAGCCGGTGGCCCGTGGTGCGGGTGTCCCGAGGCGGCCCCCCCCCACGCACCCGCCGGCTTCCCGAGGCACCTGCTGCTTGAAGCTGCCGTGGTAAAAACACCTCCGAGTTATCCACGGCATCCACACGTACGTGCGGTTTCCGCATTTTTTTATGAAGCTTTGGAAAAATGCAACATGGCACTAATGGACTGCAGCCGAGGCGGTTATGTTTGGGCTTTTTATTAAATACTTCAAATGAGAGGGTTTTGGCCACTCCAACTTGCTTATTAATGCCTGGTGCCTGTTCCCTGCTTTTGCTTTCCGGTCATTTTTTGAAGGTCCTTGAGTTTGAAGAAAAGAAAATTGTGAACTATATAAGCTGATGCCTTTCCTTTCTGGCTCTCTGTCTCCTCCAGCCCGCTCTTCCTCGCTTATGACTAAAATACAGCTTTCTTAAATAAAAAGCTAAAAATATTACTCTCTTTGTTTACAAGAAAACAACCTCAAACAGAAACCTGCATAATGCGAAGTTTTTTGTGCATTATAAGGGAACCGTAAAGCAAGTTCGATTGACAAAAAAAACCATAACCAAAACCTAAACCGTGTTGGAGATGCAGGTCCGCGATGGGAGGGGAAGAATCAGCCATACAAGCACGTTTTTTCCTGGCCCAAAATGTAATAAACGGTATCATGAAGTAGCTGGGTTACAAATATGCAGCTTTAGTAGACCTGGAGTGAAGGAAAGAGCAAACTGAACTTGTCATCTAAATGTCCTGTGTAGGTTTATGTAGACAAATTTCTTTTTTATTAATCTCCTATTTGAAAACAAGCTTCATACAAGAAAAATCACTTTTTATGCAAGAAAAAACCACTATTCCAAAATGGCTTTTTAAATATTTCAGACAGACTCTCTTTGTTCATGTTGTTATTTCCCAGGGCTATAGTGTAAGAAGACATTTCAATTAGAACCCCTGTTTCCTTTTTAAAGTGGGTAGAATCCTGTTCAAGGTTTCAGGCTCTTGTTTCAGCAGGGTAACTGTTAGCTACAAATTCAAGGGTGCAGGGAAAGTTAGTTTTGCAATTAGTTGCATTTTAAGCTGCTCTTTTCCAGGTGGCTGAGAGTTGTGGTGAGCAGGTCACGTAGAGAGTGAAGAGGGGAGATAGCCTTGTATCTGTACCAAAAAAAAAAAAAAAAAGCGCCTGTTAATGAATTTCTTGGTGAAAATAGCTGTGTGTTTCAGTTGGCATTCAAATTTTAAAAAGCTGCCTTTGGACTGTGACATTAATTTCCTGAGGAGTGGGCACACGCTTTTAAATAGGAAGAATGGAGAAACTCTTGCCCTGGCAGAGCCAGAGGACCCTTCCCGAGACACAGTGAAGACACTGACCTCAGAGGTGGGGAAGAAATGATTTCACTCAAACCACATTGTCTTCTGCTTCAGGATACAAGGTTCTGGATCCAACCGTATGGGCTGAAGTGCATACTTTCACCTTGAGACTATTAGCCCTGGGACAGTATGCCATGGCAGGACCCTGAAAATGCAGCAAATCACAAAGAGGAGAACCCCAGGTGGGTGCGGGTGCTTCAGGCTTTCCCAGCGCGGTCGTTGTTAGCAGCTCAGCTGGGTCCTGCGCTGGGGAAGTGTATGGATAGCTCAGTGAAAGGGCCACGCTGCGTTGCCAGAACTTTTCTTCAGGGACCGTTTGAGATGATGATTCAATGTGTACGTGGAGGCCATCATCTGTATTTCTTTGTGCTTCTGTTGTACCCTAATTCTATTTTTGTGTATTGCAAAGAAAAGGAGAATTTTTTAAATAAATCAGTCTAGTTGGAGCACAGAAGTTGCAATCCCTCTAAGCAAAAACACTGCTTGAAGAAAGAACTGCATCAGGTAACGAGTCTCTGGGCTAACTGGGCAGCCGCAGGCTTTAGTGAAAAAGGGTGATGGGATGATGGAACGGGATGCTGTGGTCCATCCTCGCTTGGGCCAGACTCCCACGAAAGTCCAGAAATAGTCTCATCTAGTTCTCGGAGAACAAAGTCTCGAGACTGCCAACCCACGGCTGCTTTGCTGAGCCGTGACACCCCCGGCCCCGAGCGGCGTGGTGGGACACACCGGGCTGCAGCCTTGCCATCACCCTGCCCCGAGCTCCGTGCTCGTCCCCGCTGGGCGTGGCTGCGGGAGGGCGCGACGGGCCGTTGCTGGAGGTTTAGGGTGAGCCGTGATGTGAGGAATGAGAGACCTCTGAGCAAATGCCCTGGTTGCTGCTTTCCAGTCACCCCCCCCCATCCTTACTGCTGCCAGGAGGGACTGGCTGGAGGACACCTTGAGGGGTATCCCAGGGCTCCTCGAGCCGCGCTGGCTTTCTAGAAACCGACCTGCCGTAGACTGGTGGCTCCTCAGCTGTCTTTCCCAGGCCCTTGTACGAAACGCTGCCGACTGCGGCAGGCACCCTCTTCTTCATGCCCCTCCCTGGACTGTTTCTCCTTGCGGCCACACTTACTGCAGCAGGAGTCGGGTTTGAGTGCGGCAGAAGATATGTCGGGGAGTGTTTGCACTTCAGCCGAGACCACTTCCCCCTAAGGTGCCTCCCTAAGCTGTGAGGTGAGGTGGGCTCCTCTGCAGGGTGCCCGAGAACGAGGGGCCGACGCAGGAGCTCGGACGAGGCTCCCAAGGAGCCTGTCCACATCGGCAATGCAGAAAGGCGGAGGAGCTGAGTCTTTTCGTTTGGAGAGTTAACACGGATGTCAAAAATGGAGGGCCCCTAGGCGTGCAATGCCACGGCAGCCTGTGACATGCACCCTGCTGTGACACGCACCCTGCTGTGACACACAGGCAGGCTGATTTGCCACCGGTTTTACACGTCTCTGTGAGCTAAAGCTTCTGACACCATTTTCTTATTCTCCCCGTATTCCCAAACACACGATACAATCAAAGTGACTCTGTGCAGTAGCCAAATGACCAGACTTAGTCTGAAAAAAAGAAAAAGAAACCCTGCAGGAGTTCTTCTGGGTCTGTGCCAAGAAGATAAATACAAATGCAGACACCGTGGGTGTCTGACCTGGCGATGAGGGCCTGCTTCAGTGCAGAAAGAGGAATGCCAGTCCTGGGAATAGGGGAATGAGAATGAGGGACTGCTAAATGCAAATAGAGGTGGCCCAGGGACCCATCACTGCAGAGAGAAAGGCCAAGGGGCCTCGGAGCCCCCCCCACACTTTAGCCGATAGCCTCAGCTGCGTGGTGTGTTCAAAGCACGCAATGGCATAAGAGTTTGTGCATGGGTGGTGAGATGTCTGACACGAGTGAGAGTGTGGGAAGCTCTTGCAGTTATATGCCATTTCTGGTACCTCCTGATCTCGGAAATGTTAGAAATCCACCCCTTGCTGGAGTTCAGAGCAACTTGGTGCCTGCGGTGGTGTTAACTCTTCAGGGGTGGGCGTAGCATCAAGGAAACAGCTCAGCATCTTTTCACCGTTTTCCCCACAAAAAACGAAGTGGGGCTGAAAAGGTTTCACGAGTTGAGGGAGCACCCAAGCGGAGCAAGAAATTGTGTTCACGGTTCATTTCAGCCAGGACGCACTGGAGAATTGGACTTGCGTTATGTTACGGACAAGTTTAGAAAATAACATAGTTACAGTAGCTCCGCTTTCGACGCTGTGCTTTTTACAGGGGATGCTGTAGTGCTGGCAACAAGCAGCAACAGTCTTGGTGCATTATTCAAAGATAAACCCATGGAAATAAGGAACTAGACTGTTTCTTTATCCAGACAGAGTTCAACATGATAAAAAAGCCATGATTGCTTTACTCTAGAGCAACGTGTTGGCCCATGTAAGAAAGAGAAGGGACTGTCATATAATCATAAATCACCTTTTTGGGACCGGGCAGTGATGTACTGCTTGCAAGGTTAAGCCGTGGCTGGTGGGCTAGCAGCTACTGTGCTGACCATTTCATTCTTGGACTGTGGTTTGAGCCCAGCTTCAGGTCTGAAGCCAAGCGGGTTTGGAGGGCCCGCCTCTGCTCTTAGCAGACAATAGTTGTCTTCACAAAGAACAACCATGCATCGCTTGCTTATCATGCCTGGCAGTTTTTCCTCACGAAAAGGGTTGGACAAAGCTTGGGGAGTACATAATGACCTCTGGCTCATGAGGGTGCAAGGGATTTTAGTTGCGTGCAAACAGTGCCTGTGGGGTGTCTGCTGAATTAACTCGGAGGAATGGAAAAGTCTGATGGCGAGTTCCCAAAACCGCATGCGGTCCGTCCCTGCAATTCTCGCTGGCTAAGCAGGGAAAGACAGACAGTGGCTGAAAAGGAGAGGCGGAGTTTTCATTTCTTGAGAAATTAATCTGTGAATTATTTCACTGGGTTTAATTCCTTATGTTTTAGTCTTAGTTATATTTTAATCTAATTACAAAAGCAATAATTCTCTATTTTTAGAGTGATTATCGCTTTGGAGGAGTCCATAATAAATGCAACCAGGATGTGATAAATCAAATCTATTTCTATTTTTTATTCAATTTTCCATCGGCTCCGATACTCGCATGCAATTCATCCTTGCTAAGCATTATGATTTCCCTGTGCTTTACTGTATTATGACATTGCTTCCCAGGATGTTTTTTATTGGCAGAACAGAACAGGGACTATCAGATTTTATATAGCTGAACTCTATGGGTAAAATCAATACATAAGCCAAGTTTCCACATTCTGGTCACTGCCTCGGGCTCAACAGGGCAAGGGCTGGAGGGAAAGCAAGGCTCATGTACTCGTTACATAAAAATAACAGAAAACTCGTCCTTTTCAATAGGTTGTATAGAAATTCATGCTGCAGGAGATGGCACCTCTAGTTCTGGTAGCATCACAGAAAGATACATGGGCAAATACACAGCGGAGGCAGGTTAGATGGGAATGACTCATCCCGTGGCCCGTAGCAATTCACCTCTGTCCACCGCGTCCTCGGGCTTGTGCTGGCTCCCTCTGTGTCCTGGGAGCACCCCGGGACCAAGCGCTGCTTCTGCACATAGGTAGAGATTCGCACGGCAGCAGCCCCTCTCCCCTGTGCCCCCAGGTGACACCCCGCGCCGCAGTCACATCCCAGCCGGGAGCGTCTCCCCGATGAGGGTCCTGGATTTTACTGCTTTTGCGGCGGAGGCGGGGGATGTGAGTAACACCCTGCAGGGATGGCAAGAAACGCCGCTTAAATGCTGCGAGGGTACAACCCCCGGCGTGAACCTGGGGTGCCTGTCCCTGCTCCGGACGCTCAGGTCTGGGATTTCATGTGGGCACCCGAATTTGCCAGGGCGGGCCGGCGGGCCGGCCCACCGTTGGGCAGAGGGCACTTTGGAGACGCTGCGTGGCTCTGAATAATATCGTGAGCTGACTCAAAGAGCGAGACGCTCGTTGTGGAGGGGACCAGTTCCAGTAAGTGCCAAACGAAGTATTGCAGAAGTGGGGGTGGTGGAGGGGAAATGGTATCATGAAGCAGTGGAAAAACTGAGTTATAATAAGAACACTACCTGGTATTGGCTTTAAGATCACGTGGCCATAATACACAAACTCTCTAATCCCGCCTGCAGCAGTTGCGTTTACAATGCCCGGCTCATACCTACCGAAAAGGATTAATCTGTTCTTTTCACAAGATCAAACTGACTTTTTTTTCTTTCCAAATGACAACACATGACTTAGCTATAATTTTTATTTTTTTTTTCTTTTAAGGAAAGCACTTCTTTATCACCTCTATAACCAGACAGAAGAAGGGAAGATTATTTTGGTTTAGGGTGATTACTGCTGTGCTTGCTGAAAGATTTCATACTGTTATCTCTGCTAACAGCCTGACTGTCAGGTTTTGATAGAACCGATACATTTTATTTTATTTTCATTATGGGCTTAACTCGCAAGGTGTTACTGCTCATGCTGAGTCCAAAGACACTTTGGGCGTGTGAGTTTTCTGTCATTTTGTTAAGACGAACTCATTAATTTTTCTTCAGACTAAGAAAAGCCAACGCAAAAAACTTCCCAGCGGCTGGACAGTCAGTCACTAGCGTGGCTATCTGATCACTTCACAGCAGACGATCAGCCTAGACTCTTTGCTGTGTTAGCCATGAGTGTTTAAAATAAACTTAGTTCTTTCTTTGCTGTTCATTTCTAGCTGTTGTGGTGGTTTTTTTTTCCTTAAAGTGTTTTGTGAAAGACCACTAAATGTCATCAGGAATTTTATGAAATGCCTTATAACTCTGGACCTTCTTGTTTACATTAAGACAATTTTCCTAGAGTCTGAATGTAATTAATGTCTATTTAAATGTTCTTTACAGTGCCCAAGCATGTAGGTGAGCATTCTGCAAAAGGGATTTGCTCAGCTGCTGTCTTGTAAAACACAAAACAGGAGCAAGAACCGACAGCTTAGCTTCATTCACTTTTTTCTCTGTACAGTTTCTGAAAGAAAAGCACCATCAAACAAGCAAACAAACAAAAAATAATCACGCAAGAAAGTTGTCTGGGGAAAAATATTCTTTCCTGTAAGTGTCTCTTCTGGCAGTATAATAGCTGTGTTCGTGCAAAAATGTGTGTATCCATGCTGAGATTCACAGACTGTTACTGAGGAGGAGGCTCACTTCCAGAGAGACTTCTTGATAAATTGATTCTTCACTGCAGCCCGTGCTTATTTTTTTCTTCGACCCTATAGGTTTTCGGGCAAAGCCATTTATCATGTGGTGCTTGACTTCTGCCTGCTCTCTGCTTGAGTGGCCGGGGCTGCCCAAGGCGCTCATTAACTCCTCGCCTGCCCCAAAGCCGCTCCGGCCCCCGGGACTTGCCCCGGTCTGCTGGCTGGAAACCCTTTTGCTCTGATAAGCCTTGGGGCAGATCGGTTGGGCTTGCGATGAAGAGAGAAACAGCCTTAAGAAGGAAGAGTTTTAATACTTTAATGAAAGGTTTCAGATTCAGATGAGCAGTTTTAAACTACAGACTTTCTTTTTTTTTAAATTACACGGCTCGGCCCTTCAGGTTCCCCTTGTAATCCTGCCGGGGCTCACGGCCTTCCCTTGCGTTTCTTTTTCCCAGTTTGGTTTCTATAATGAGATAATTAAGCATCTCATGGTTTGTTAAGATACAATACACGAAAAAGGGGTTTAAAGCTGTTGATTCAGGATGGGAAGCCAAGTAATCAGGGTTTCTTACGACCTGTTACATACAACCTTACAGGAGAGATTTTGTCTTTTTTTTAGAGGAAGAAATTGTTCAGAAAATCACGCCTGTCAAGAACAGCATGTGCTTAATTTAATTCCCACTGAAGTGGTTAGCTTTCAGTACTTAAAGTCAAGGCCTTGCTTTAAGCGTTTCCCTGACTGAGCTTGTATTGTGAGTAGGTGCATTGGATTCATCACAAAAACAGTGCAAATACTCACAGAAGAAAGCTTAAAAACCCCTTCAATGCAAGCAGGTTAACAAGGCACTACCCAGGTACCGGTCACCTCCAACTCTTCTGGCTTGCTAGAGTCCTCAGTGCTTTCATTGTGGGTAATGGCTGTTATTCCATGAGTGTTTCCTTTTTTCCTTCAGCTATCAAGTACTAGCCACTGGCAAGACCACGGTAAAGGAGAAGAAATTGTCAGGTAATCGCCCCTTTTAAAGAAAAATCTATACATGCAGAAGTAAAGGCTGCTGACAGCAAAAGGCCAGTACGAGTGGGGGCTCCAGCAAGCTGCTTGCCCAGATACCCTTACATTATACCGCACTGAAGAAAACTCGACCTCCGTATGTCGAAATTCATTAATCGAAAGGCACGTGCAAGACAGCAGAAATCCTTTTCTATGGAGGTTAATGGCCTAAACTCTTCTGGTGTCCTCTCTTCACTCTCAGCTGTGCCTCTGCTCACGCTCCAGCCAACGTTCTCCATACCTGAACCATAAAGGACATCCCAGATGGGGACTGGTGTCAATACTACTAAGTCCGTTGGAAATGCAAGCGGATTTGGAGATCTCCTTTCCTCCTGGCCCGCAGTCGACCCTGGACCTCAAGTCCTTCTCACACGTTCCCTTGAGGAACCTGCCGTGTGGCCCGGCCACCTCTCCCTTGGCAGCAAGGGCTGCCCTCCCGCCTCGCACCTCCCTGAGCACCAGTCAGGCTTCTACTTTGTGAGGCAAGGTCGTTAATGAAGACAGTAACGAGGTTGTGCCCTAGACCCATCCTGAAGCGTTATTAACATTTATCCCCCAGGGGAATGGAGCGTTGCACTGACCTACCCTCCTAAGCCACCCTGGGAACGTGCCAACAGCACCCCACATTTAACTGCCCGAGCTCCCAGTTGCTCATTTTACACCATTTATTGGCACTGGGTAGTTTTCTTCGGTGTCACGGTGTATACCGCCGCTCTTCAGCACATAAGCCATCACCCAAATGAGGAGGCATTCTTGAGCTTCTTCTCAAGCTCTAAAATGGCAGAATCACCCAGCAGCAAGTGGAAAATGCTGAGTTTAGAGCCAAGGGAGCTACCACCATGGCTGCAGCGGGGCTGGGGGCCACCCCGGTTGTCTCCGAGGTTGGGGGGGTTTCCGTGTGCTTGGGAAAAGGCAGGGGTACGGGGAAGCCCTCTGCTGAGAGAGCTGCCAGGGCCAGCTGAAATAAAAAAAATTCAAATATCCCTGGGTGCAGTGTAAGATGCGGCTGCTGCTACAATTTCCATCTCTCACTCTGCAGTTGTACTTTAAAGGATGGAGTTTAACTGAGTGACAGTTCTTGGAGGCAGGGATAAATCGATGGCTTGTGCCTCAGGCTTTTCCTGTCCTTGCAAATTGTGCTGCGGCGGGTATAAATTTACAGTAGGTTTTTTTAATCTGCACAGGTACGGTCCAGTGTATTTCTTATTGCTGTGAGTGAAGAAGAGTAAACAAGAAAAAGGAAAGGAAGCCAACCTCATACTACGGTAAAGCAGCTTGCGTTTTTTGCCGAGAAAAATGTTACCTGGAGTCTGTATCCACATCTGTCCTCAAGCAGAATGTTCCTGGGTTTGCTAATACAGTGGGACGAGACAGCTGCCATTTGCAAATCTACCCTCCATAGTATAATAAAAGACCTGTCTGGTAATCTCCCTCAGGTCCGATGTCTTATTGCACTAATATTGCACCGGGGTAGGTTCCCCGCGCCGTGACGGCTTGCTGATGGCGTGCTGGAGCGGTGATCCTAGTCCTGCCGCGTCAGCAGATTGCAGCCCCTGTCTTCAAGCGTAAGACAAGCGTGCGCTTAACTTTTCTGCATCCCGGCACTCCTTTACGTGCCAACAGTTTGTACAAATAGAAAATGGCACCTGGTGGGGACTGCACATATTACGTGAAAATACTGCTTCCTTCTTAGCTGTGCAAAGGGTTTCCTTGAGATGCCGAATCTGAGCCATGACTACAGAAGAAAGGTGGTCAGACTGCTGGGACACAAAGTGCAATTTTAAACGATAGGGTATTTTAAACAATAGGATGCAACCTTAATCTTTGCTTTAAACACACAAATCTGTTTTCATAATGTATCTAACTTTTAACACTTACCCACCTTTAAAAACTACGCCAGTTGTGTGTTTTATCCATCTAAATTTAAATGGAAAGTTATAACGGTGATTTAGTGTCAAACGAATGCTAACATTTCTTTTTAGCACTCAAAAAAAGCAATATTAAGGATACAGAATAAACTGGTGGTTTTTATCTAGTGCTAAGGTATGACTCATCAATATTTCAAGTCAAGTTTCTGCTTGTACCGTATAATGCTTTGTTTCGTAATGATACATTACTGACAAATTTTGATACTTTAATACACTGTTCCCTTCTTCAACAACTAATTACAACAATTAGCTTCCTGCGTAGTAAATTCCTTCTCCCTCCCATCTCCCAGCCGCGAGCCTGTGACAGGCACAGAGCTGAAAAAACACTTTCGTCTTTCCCCTTCGGTCCTTGAGAGGGGTCTACAGAGGACTTAGCTTTTTAATTGGGGGGGGGGGGGGATTACTTAGACACCTTTTACTTAAAATTTGCCTGGGAACCTCGAGGAGCAGACCAAACGCCGAGCGGGGTTATGCGAAAGCCCCTTTTTGTTCGCACAGCCCTCGGCGGCGTGCTGGGCGGCAGGGCAAAGCCTCCCTGCTGCGGGGAGGAGCACGGGATGGCCGTTCCTCGCCCCGCTGCAGAAGATGAAGTGCATTACCTGATACCTGAGTCTAATGGCTCTCTACAACCGTCAACGGGATGCCTGACGTGATCTCCCCGACCCTGCCCGTAGGAGGTTGCTGGCTCCGGGGGGGCCGGTGGCGCGGCAGCGGAGGGTCGCGCTGCCAGCCTCGGGGGCAATAGCAGTCATCTCGGGGTGGGGGGTGGGGGGCAGTGGAGGAGCTGCAGACCTGGAGACCTTGGGCCAGA
The DNA here is from genome assembly GCA_034782735.1 of Sagittarius serpentarius. Classification (NCBI taxonomy): domain Eukaryota; kingdom Metazoa; phylum Chordata; class Aves; order Accipitriformes; family Sagittariidae; genus Sagittarius; species Sagittarius serpentarius. The sequence goes on from JAVKLA010000093.1 coordinate 39,889,826, forward strand.
CTGGCCAGCTCCCTCTGGATGCGTTTGCAATGGAATTCCTTCCTGCTTTTTTTCCGTGATGTTTGACTTTCTAGTGCTAGTTCGCAATGCGACTCAGCAGACTTTTCTGGGGATAATTCCTATATCACCTCTTGATTCCCGCCGGGTCCTGCTTTGCCCAATCCCGCAAAGATTTTTAGGCTTATTATTTCTCTCCTATGTAAAGTCACCATCAAGTTATATTATACGGATGTACCTGATGAAGGAAGAGGTACAAATCCGCTCGGGGCACAGCAAAGCCAGTGGGGTCCGGCCGCAATCAATAGCTGCTCGGCTCTGCAGGGCTTGCTCTGGCCGTGCACGGAGGAGGTGAACAGCTTCGTCCCGGTGTTCGCCTGCAGGATTTCCTCCAAAAACGCCTGGCAATGGCAGCTTTGTGTCCAGAAGGTTGATTTTCCCCAATTAAGGAGGCAGAATTTGTTTGTTTGCTTGTTTTGTAGGAGAGGCAGTGCTTTTTGGCTTTAGCAAGATCTTGCCAGGAAGACCCATAAATCGCTAAGTTGATATGTAATTGGGAGTGAGAGGGTGCTTTCTAAGGAATAATGAATAAGCAAAGTTTAATTGAGATGAACAAAAATGTAAGAGCTTGAGCTGGTCCTTCAAGTGGCGAGATCAAGTCTCAGCTCTTGGATGCTCTTCTCGTGGATGAATTTTTAATTAAGTATAATCTGTGTTACAGGTAGGAGATGAAACAAAATATCCTGATGAAATTAGCAGGTCAATATCCTCTCTGGATCCAGTTCGACTGCTGAATCAAATTTGCTTCACCCCTCCTTCACTCCCTCTTCCCTGTGAAACTGTGCAAGAAATTTAAATCAATTAAAATTCTTTAGTTTACAGTTGTCGTGCTCTTCTGGTGCGGCACCTTTAGCCCAGGGACATGCAGAGAGCTAATCTTGGTCATCAACTCGTTAACATCCGCCTTAGAATCATAGAATCATAGAATTGCCTAGACTGGAAAAGAACTCTACGACCTGTAAAATCTGTTCCTTCCTTTTTTGCACCCAGTTTCATTATTTCAGTCCTCTTGATAGTGAGAAGCATTCCTCCATTTTCTGATGTAAACTTAGTCATAACTATATTGGAACATTTCTTTCTTCTGATAGGACAAAATTTTCCTTTCACTTGCATAGTTCCCCTCCTGTGTTTCAGCTTTCATCAAAATTGCACTCTTTTCTCCTAAAACAAGCTCGCTGTTCTCCTCAGTGCTGCAGCTGCCATGTTCTGTACAAGTTCGTACTCACCTCCCTTTAGCTTTGGTTACCAAAATAATTGCGCTGTGCTGAATATGAAAGCATTGACTGTGTAAAGTAACATTTCACCCTTTCTCTGGTTGATACTTGGCCCTTCTCCGTCTAGATAATGTGTGACTAGCAAATGCAAACAACTCACCCCTACGAAGCGCAATCCTGGAGGGCTCCTGGGGTGCCTCCTCCTCTCCTTCAGTGTGATGAACGCTTTGTGTCCCTTTCGACCTGTTCTTGAAACATCTTCCGGTTCTTGTACTTGTTTCCCATTTTCTCAAGTCATTTTTCATGTTACAACAGATTATACTCTTTGATGAAGCGTGGATAGATCTGTTGCATTTTTCTTGAAGGAAATAAGTTGCCTTATCAAAAAAAGATAAATTAGTCTGGTATTGTATCCCAATTTCCGTTTACCTTTATATGTTTACTGGAGCACTGGTTACATTCCCATCCTCATTGGCCTTCCGACTCATCGTCTTTCATGTAATAACTCTTTTGCCTTTAAAATAATGCTTGCACTATCCAGATAATTTAGGAAATGAAGCAGATAAAACATGGAGCACATATTGACTATGTCTATAAAGTCAAATAGTGCCAGAGCATAGCCAGAGGCACAGGCACTATACTGGTCTATACTGGTGCTTTGGTAGAGCACTCCCAGGCACACCTTCAGGCAGCTGCATCAGGCCATTCCAGTTGGCAGGATAATACCGTGACTTGGAGTCTGGACACAGCCACCTGTGGCTTACCTGTGGGGTTTTTTTTATGTACAGCTTACAATTTGGGCTCATCATGGTGAAACTAATTGGTGTCATAGCCCGAGTGCCAGAAACCGCAGCAAACCGAGTTAATTAGGCATTAGATCATTTCTAACATTGCTCCAGTTCAAACTGGTTGCTCCTCTAGAGATGGCAGGATCTCTCAGGCTGGAAAGAGTAAACTGTACCCACTGTATTTTGTGTTAAAAGTGGTATTGTCTTCATCGTCAACACATCATCTCGACAACAAGGAGAAACTGAGATTTGGGATGCTCCACACTGACCTGCGTGGATTCCCGGGCCGGCCAGGGTGGACTTCTTTTGACGCCTAGGAGAGCAGCGAGGGATGGAGGGGTGCTGCAGTTGTAGATCCCACTCATCCTCGATGATCTCTGAGCAGAGCAGTCATTTCAGAAGTCCCTGTATTTCAGATTAAACTGATGAGTGAGGCAGAAGTATGTGTAACTCCAGAAAAACACAGAGTCGAGGGGAGGGTGGTGTAAGGGCTTAGTAGCAAGAGCATGATTGAAGAAGTGCAAATTGTAAAAGTGGACTGGTGCTTGAAACAGAGCACGAACTAAAGGGCCTCTTGAGGGTTTTGTGGTGGTCCATCTGAGAGCGGGCAAACTGCCTTAAGACCCTAGTCAGCAGGCATTTCAAGTCTGCCCAGACTGGGAAGGTTTTTTCCATGCTAGGAATCTACCATGGGCTTAAGGGCAGTAACAGGCTCAGCAAGCCCTTGTCCTCTCGGAGGCCTGATGGGGTGCAGCTCAGGAGGCTGGAGGTCTCCTTCGTGCAGGGGAAGAGATTTTCATGAGTATGAGATTTTCACTCCGTATTGGGGTTTGTCACAGATGCTGTAATCTGCAGTTTCCTTTTTTCGCAAGCATATGAAAAATAATTTGCTTTCCCAAAGTTTCCCACCTAGTATTTCGGAAAGGTTAAAATGATTTTGTAGCCTCAGAAATGCGTGGGCAGACTGCAGAGCCTTAACCTCCTGCCCATCGGTGGGCGTCAGGAGCGCCACGCTGCCCGTCTTTCTGCTGCCGTGTCTGCCCAGGACACCCCACCGGGTACCGGCGCTGCTTCTCACGGGGGTGTAATCTTACAGACAGATACCGTTCGGGTCAGAGGTTAGCTAAATGCGTCACATATCACTCAGGCTTGACACTCACAACGCTGTATTCTGGAAACAGTTAATAGCCAAGAGTACAATGATGACTTTTATAATTCAAAGTGACCCAAATCATTACAATATCTTTTACCAGTAGTCATCAATTTTCAGAGTAAGTTCCAACAGTTTTCTCCCGCTGGCTATAAAATAACCGAACAAAAGGGTTTCCTAAAGGGGTGAGATATTTCATGCTGCTGAAGTTTTCTCACACTCTTGAGATCCTGAAAATAATATGCACTCTCCATATTTCTCACTGCAAGTGACAGCAGAAACTCATTAATTCATCTCGTAAAGAAATACAGGTAAAAATTATATTCACTCCTCCTGCCTTCTGCTCAGCAAGATGATGTGATGTAGGAGACTGGAATGGCTCTTGAAATCCAAGATACATTTCATTGCATTTATATTTTACTGACACAACTAAAGTTGCTGAAATTACCTTCCCTTGCTGCTATGCCCACAGCAGTGCTGAGCCACTACCATTGAGATTTAGGTCTTCTGTGTCACATCTCTTAAGGCAAAGCCGTTCTTTTGGGAGACCTGAATGACTATGTCTTGCCCAGAAGATATTTCTGGTAGGTATCGGTGAAACTAAAATCAGGAAGCTAGACGGAAAGAGCAACGTGGGTTTCTTGAAAGTGGTTGGGGGGGGCGGGGGGGGGACCAAAAACGAAGAAAAAAAAAGGGAGGAAAATAGAGACCTGGGAGTAGAGAGGAGGCAATGAAAAAAAATACCCCTAAAGCATCTGGCTGTGAAAAAAAAAATCAAGTCAGCCAAAGGCTGATTAGTAGCTGTGGTACCAGGGTGATCCCATTAGGGCTGTAACATTGTTTTCACCTTGATATATTTTTCTGGAAGAAAAATTATCCAGCAGCAAGGATGGAATTCTTAATGCAATGAGTAGTTCATTAAGTCCTCTTAATGAAAGAGACTGGAAAACAACGGAGTGAGAGAAGCTCTGAAGAAATACAAATATGTAATGAGGAGCTGACTCCTCCTGCCCTGAAAATGAAGGGAGGCAAGAGCAGAGTGGAGAGGACTGTCAGTTTAAATGAGGCAGTAATGGCTTTGGCTGGCACCTCCAGGGCTTCAGAAAGACACTCTCAAGTTAATACACTGTTAATTAACTTTTGCTTTCCCCAGAGGATCTTAGAGTCCAGTTGTTTTTAGACCTACCTAGCAAATTGGGTTTCATTCTCTTTCCCGAGTTAAAAATTCACAAGGGGGAGTGCTGAGGGGAGGGAGGGACCCAGGATCTGTCTCCAGCAATGTGAGCGTGAGGAGGTTGTTAGGGAATTTATGGGAATAGAAACTAAGAAATTAGCTTTACCTATTTTTTTTTAACTGCACGCCTTGCAATACACGGGAAAAAATATTGTGCCTTTAGGAAGTGTTTTAATGTGGAGTAAAGAATTATTTTGCAAGTGCTTCACACCGTGTGTCCCAGCTGCACCATGCTGCTGTGCTGTGCTTGGTACAAACGCAAGGGTGGGGAATGTCCCCCAAAGGAGCTTGTGCTGTTCTGCACTGATTCAAACCAAAGTCTAGTAACACAAAAGACTTACATCCCTCTTGACGTTATCTTTTTCTTTTCTTCAGCTATAATACTTTGAGGTCTTTTACCTGATGCTACAGGTCTGTTTGGGGAACAAGCTTTTGGGAATACAACTTTGTGAGATGGGTGCTCAAGGCCGAGCCCTTCTGGTGACGGGGATTCACAGTGTCACATTTCCTTTTCTGTTGGAAATTGTTTTGTTTTAAGTACGTCACCAAAAAATGACATATTTGACATGGATTTTCATGAAACAGTCCTGCTCTGTCCATGTTTTGGATAGGGTTCATCTCAACAGCTGAATTATGCTCCTTGTTGAGGCTGAGGCAAGATGCTTGGGATTACCTCTGCCCTCTAAAGGTCTTGTTCCTGCAGTGTAATCTATCTTCGTGATGGGCAGTGTCAGAGAGGCTGAAATCTCAGACTTTCCTGGTACCTCACTGAGGATGACAGACTGCTGAAGGATAACTTCATGTGGCCTTCCAGAGGACAACCATGCTTTCACCTTATTTTCGGAGATCGCTTGCCGGCTCTTGCCTTTCAGGATCATTATTTTCTATCAAGGTGGCAGCTTCTCATTTTAAAACAAATATTGTCCTTGAAAGCATCCCATTGCCACTGATAAAATGATGCTTCATTGAGTTATCTCCATAAGCACATGTCAGCAATTGCTGTGGATAAATTACATACATCAAAGACTTCTAATGACCATATTTCAGTAAAATTACTTTCCTGCGTTTGCATCGTTAATTAAGCCCAACACCACCCTTCCACATATGCTGCTTTCCCTAATAGCCTGTGCTGTCTCTGAAGTATAAATGAATGCCCGTCTGCTCAGGTTCAGTTTTGATACACTGGGTATAGCAACATGATCTCGTTTGCATTTACTTGTTCTAGGAGAGGTCTTAAGTTGCACATTATCTTAACTAAACACAGAAATATTAGGTAAATTAAAGCTCAGTACAGCAGACTGTATCTGTGTATTGGAAAACAGGCATTTTCTACACAAGTTCACTGTTTCTCACAACGTTATACACCAGGGTTTATTTGTTTGTCCAGTCTCAGCATGCGTAGCTGCTTGCGTGCCATTTTACACTCTTGAAGATGTCTCACCGGTCTTACGCCCCGATGGCCCGGTCCATTTGCCTGTATTTGGGCTCTAGGTGGGGAGATCTCTTCGGGGAGCTCATTTTGACAATTTTAGGTTAGATCTGGCATGCTACAGTGCCGAGGAAGGAGGAGCAAGCCCCGTGCACACAAGCACGGGAAGGAGCTCCTTCGGGCAGGGCACCAGCTGATCCCCTGCTCCTTCCCCCAGAGACCACCTCACCGACCCAGCATGTTGGGGGATTCAGGTGGAGGAGAGAGATCAAGAAGCCCCTGTCATCCCTTGGATAAAGAAAGCAAAGAAGCCCCTGTCATCCCTTGGATAAAGAAAGCCAAGACACAGCCAGGGGCACAGTTGTAGCCATTTCCCTGCAAATAAGCAGTGGGATAAAAAAGCTGGGCTTGCAATAAATTTTAAATAACTAAATAAAACAGGAGGACGTGGACTTTCCAGATCTCAAGTTAAAAATATATGCCTTGAAGAAAAATTCTCTGTTACAAATATCATACGTCACACCTCATTACTTCTTCCATGCCCAGTAAATGCCTTGCCCTGTAGCCTTCAACAATCTAAAGCACTTAAATATTAAAACTTTTTTTTTAATAACTTCACGCTCTTAACAAAATCTTGGCCCTAGACGCTGCGGTTGTAACCCTCTAAGCAATGAGGCGAGACCCTGTGTCATTGTGCTCCAGCTCTCCTCCATCACCACCTCGGTCCTCTCCAGCAGCACCCGCGAGCAGCGACTCAGACACCAGGCAGTTTTCTTATAAATAAATGCTTTGCTGTATACAACAAAGCCAATCCCATTCACAAAGCTGCTTCCAGAAATGGATATCCAGAAGGTAATAAGAACAATTGGTTAGAAAGAAAAAAAGCGAGCAAATTAAAGTGAGTGGAAATTGGCAGGCGCTGGCAATAAACCAAATTCTAAGTAAATGAAAGCAGAGTGGTACAAAGTATTTATAGAAACAAAAGCCATTCCTAATCCTTTTAGAGCAGGGGCCTGCACAAATTGTTATGCAGCATCCACCCAGGCAAAGATTTATCCTTAAAGAAACTGAACTCCAGAGACAAATGTATTTAAACTACATCCACATCTTTTTGAGACATAGACAACGTACAACGAGTTTAAAGAGGACCTGCCAGATCACTAGTCCAATTATAGATGTATGTTAAAATCTCCTCAGATCTGGACTAGTACACCTCACTTATCTTTCTGAAACATTTGTTTTATTTTTTAGGTTTCCAGCACTAGCAACATTCTGGGGTAAATGTTCAAAACGGAAAAGTCCTAAAAAGAGTGTCTGTGAGGTCAAACTTCAGCTAAGAAAGTCCTCTCAAAAATCTGCTAGCAGTGAATCCACCCATCCACTGGTAGCGGGGCACAACGTCTGTCCTTCATGTTTCTTTATTCCCAAAGATCAACAGTGGCTTGTTTTTGAATTTTTTTTAATTAGCTGGTAGAGCCCACAACATTCACCTAATTATGTATAAAGGTAAGCCTAACCATAGGGCTGGCTGCCATTCACTCTGATTTGGTTTCCTTCATAACCTGTGCTCATCTAACCAAGAACGACAGGAGCCTCTTACCACCTGCTAGGAGAACAGCCCTAATTCCTATTCCCTCACCCCCCCACCCCCCCCAAACCTGACTTTGCCAATCAAGCAATAAGAGGTGCTAAATAGTCAGCTTGTGCTTCCTGCTTCTCCATCAACTCCTCACCCAGAGCAGCATCAGCTGTGGCATGTGTTTGGTTTTCGGTTCCTAAGGTCCCTGTGGAGCACTTTTGTAATGAAACCAGCCTATTTGAGGGTGGGGGGCTTCACTGCAGGCACCAGAACTGGAAGGCTTTGGCAAAGGGAAGATAAGTGTAAGTGTCTTGTTGTATTTACGTTGTCCTTCTTTTCCCTATTTGAAAAGCTTTTTATTAGTCAGTGATGAGCAAAACAATAACTAAATGAGTCAATGGATTTTTCTGAATGTTCAGTGTAGAATTCTTGGTACAGAATAAGCAAGGAGTTATGCTTATTTCAACTTTCCAGCCAGGACTGAGAACGTAATATACTCGGTAGTGTCAGAGGTAGGTTTGCTAGCTTACTGTTTTATTGTGAAGTATTTATTTCTGTCAAATCTTGACTTTGGGAATCATGTAATTACACAAGTTTCTCTCCAACTCATTTCTATATTGCAGAAACGTTAGGATTATTAATAAAAGCTGCTATGAGGAATAAGGGGGAAAAATCTTAATAACTTCTTATTAAAACCTCTCACTGTTTATAAATTAATCTTGTAATTCATGAAGCGTTTTGGATTAGAAACCGTGTAGAGGCTGGTTTAGAAATGTATTCCTCTGACTCCCAGTCCTCCCTCTGTTTTTCCATCTAGTGTTATCTTGATCTGTACTCCTGAGGTGAAAACCCACCGATGATGCTCAACTTCTTCAGTGGCCAGCCCTTTTTATGCAGGTTTAATTTATACTATTCTTGCCAGCGTAAGAATTTTACTTCCTATGAATATTTCAAAGGGGTTTAAAAAATGATTTTTGTTTTAACAGCAATTGTAGAATTTTCTGGCTTTATTTCCTAAATAATTTGAAAGCAGGAGTAGAAAATACTGAAAAAACATCAAGAAAAGGTGTTCTTATGCAGGATCTTCTTAAGATCCGAATGAAATGAGGTAATGTGTATTCTTGGGGTTTTATGTGGATAATTAGTCCTACGTTTCTGTTGGCTTTGCTTCAATAGCTGTAAGGGATGTTACGGAGAATCGAGATTCGAACCTGGCTTCGGGTTCACAAGAGGTGTTAAGACCTGCAGTCTGGATCCACATCTGGGCTCTGCTTAGGTGTGAAGATCAGTGATTTGTTTGCAGCCCCGTGTAGTTTCCCCTGCCCCTTGCAGGGGAAGGATTCAGGGCTCACGGACTCTTCGACAGTCGCCAGCACGTGGCCCAGGCAACGTGTTCCTCGCCGTGCATGCCACCGAGGCATGGCGGCTTCTGCCTTCGTGAGCCTCTGCCCCACAGCGTGATGTTTACCGGTACGTTTTAGCTGTAACCCAGAGCCCGCAGCTTTAGTGCCCCAAATCAGGTTTTGTGTGTCACTCAAAAAAGCCTTATTCCCGATGGGTATCGGGAGGGGAACTGAATAGCTCTCTGCATAAGGCATACAATGTTTGTATACAAGACATGAAGATCACAGAGGGTTATGCCTTCACGTGTGTCCTCTTAGCATCCTCATCCTCTTTGCGATGAGAAAATGGCTGTGTATGTCTTGTCTGAAGAAAAAGCGGGTACGTGTGTGGTGCAGCCTCTCCACCTCGCATAACTGGCCTTCTCTTGCAAGATGATAAGATGCCTGAAGACATCTTTGTAAGACTTGAACGTGTTTGGCGAGACACAGTGATAAAATGTTAAATATTTAACGTTCCTCTGATCCCCTGTGCTATTTGTTGTATGTTTTATGGTTCTAATGTTGCTTACGGAATGCCTAGAATGCTATGGTAGCTCAGGGCTGTAAAAAATTAATTTACTATGTTTTATTTATTATCATAAAACCCTCTTCCAGACCTTCTATAACCGTCTTCAGAAAGAAGTTGAAATATATTCTGTTCCGCTCGTTAGCTGAGGAGCTCCCAGCTAGAGAGCTGTGAGGGGACGGTGCAGGAACCTGCCTGCACGTCTCCCAGCGATGCACCCAGACCGTTAGCGTGTGTGACTCGATTTCGGGCTCCGAGTTTGCCCTACTGTACAGGGGCAGCTTAATTTGTTCGCCGGACTTCTAATGAATTCGAATAGTACTGCAGCTTCCCTGTGAGTAGTTCTGTTGGGTGGTTTTCCACCGCCCTAGGAATAAATCAGGATTGTGGTCTTTCTCTGAAGAAGTACTTCTGGGAGGAAAGATCTGAGTAGTGCGTGTCAGGAATAGTCAAATAAAATATAACGTAGCACCCACTGGGCTGTCAAAGACTGGCTATAAAATGTTGAACTCCTTTAATTTCCACCGAGTGTAAGGGAAGCCAATCTGTCACTCGACAGTTTGTGGCGGGGCGAACTGGTGTGAAAAGACTGCGCTTCTGGTTTGAAAGGCACTGCTAAAAGCTGATGTTGCAAGGGAGCTGAACATTTTCTAATTCAAGATCTGTGTGTGGTTTCCACCAAACTTCTTTCCGCTGGTCAGTCACGATTGGGCAATGCTACTTTTTGTCCAAAAAAGCCCCCCACTGAGTGGTACCGTTTCTGGAGGAGCCTTTTTAGGAGGGCGGGAGCAGCAGAAGCTGTTGCTCCTCCCTCCCTGCGTAGAACAGGTGCTGCTTCGATTGCATTCCAAAAAACTCCAGCTTTGGAGATTTGCTGTCAGTCCTAGTGGTACTGCTCCAGTCGTGTGTAAGGAGGAGGTTAATTACAGGGGGAAAAAAAAACCAAAACCAAACACTTTCCCAGTGGTTCATCTCATTCTGGGGTTTCTCTTCAAACTGGAGCAAGCTTTAAAGAACTGTTCAGTGGGACAGTCGATAGCACCTCGTATTTCAGATTTTAAAAGAAGGTATTTGTGAGTCATCTCAGACTGCATCTACACCTCAGTCATTTAAACTATAAACTGAACAAATGCCAACTTACTGTCACCAGGAAAACAATATGTCAAGGTATACGTTGTCACAAATTGTGCAGGATAAAAGAAAGCCTTATTAAGAGATGGTGTGGCACCCATCGCGGCGCCTCTAGCAACGTCCAGGTTCCCCTAAAAATATCGTATAGCTGGAAATTTCAGGCAAAATCATGACAGCTTGTCTTACCGCATGGTTCTCCAGAATGATTTAAAGCTTGAAATCTGGCTTGCCTCATGTATACCGGTATTTGATTAAAAATGTCCTGCAGCACTATTTCATGACTCTTACTGATAGCGCAACAGTTCTTTTGGTTTTTTCCTCTTGTCAAAATAAGATGCCATGTTTAAATGTACTTGTGCCAACATAACAAAATACTGACGCTTATTCCTTATAGCTAAAACCAAAAAAAAGGCTAATAAAGGGCCCTCCGGGTAGTCCATATCCTTTCTGAAAGACCCTTGAGAGGCAAATTTGGCGTGAGAGATGTTGGTTTAGTTATTTTTGTTTCGCTCTGCAAGAACCCAACCACAGACTGCCATGTCCGTACGGCATGTCTTTAGCCAAATGGCACGGTGCATCTTTGGCATTGGCTCGCGCCCTCCCTCTCGTGTCACTTCTGCTTGTATGGATTTATACCTCTTGTCCTTTAACTTCTGGACTCTGTAAATCGATTCTAAGGTTGACTAACTAAAATTAGCCTTTATGGAGAGATGCTGGAACATGACAGCCAGGCATCATCCTGCCTTGGGTAGTGAGGAGGAGGAGGGCAGAGCAGAGCTATTTGAAGTCACCTTTTTTCACAGCGGGGCAGCAAGCGCTGGTTTGCTCTGGGAGGTGGAAGGGGGGAATCGTTCCTGTCTCCTCTTCTTCCAGTACAGTTCTTAAAACTTGAACTGATCATGTTCGCTGTAACTCACAGGCTAAAGATTTATCACTTGATTTTTCTCTTGCCTATTCCAGAGGAGATTTTTTGCTATTTGGACAAGTTTTGTCCTGTAACATCTGTTGCAGCTGGCTGGTTGTAGCAGAAAGCCGATGCAAGGAACTGCAACTGCTGTCTATGTCGTGCTCCTGCCATCCCCAACCAAGCATGTGTTTCACCATTTCAAATGCTCTGAATGTATCGCTTGCTGTAAACATTTAGACATGTAACATTCTTGTCTGGGTTTTTTCTGCAGTTGTAGAAGCCATCAAGACACCTGTCTTCCCTCCCTGTGTAACAACTGAAACAGCTTCAGACTGTTTACTGTCAACATAATCCAAAGTAATAATGTCGTGCTGCCTCTTCACCTATGGCCCAGACATCAAAATGCAGAAACATCCCAAATCGTGAAGGACTTCACAGTGCTGTGAAAAGTTACTGAAAGGTTACTTCCCTTTTTCTACTTCTGGGGTCTTGTTTTCTGACGGAAAACAGATCACTGGCTGAGGGTAAGCACTTGAGAGGGACGTTTTGGTTTGGCTTGCTTTACTTCAGCCCAGGAGTGTTGTAAATCTGTGTGTGGGCTCCCAGGGTTCAGCTCGCTCCGCTGAGCACAGATGCCCGCTGGCATCCCACCCTGATGGCCTCCAGCCTGTACCAAACCTGTGGGTTTCCTTTACATCCTACATCACGTCCACCATCCCTGGGTGGATGCCTGATACCCAGGGCAAATCAGATGGCAGCAGACTGCTGCGTTTGGCCAACAGAACTTAATGAAGCTTAAACAAGTAGCACTGTCCTAAAGTAAAAACCTGCCTTGCACAGTGCTAAGCACTGATTTGGATCTGAAGCGGCTGAATCTCTTCGGCCTACCTGATGCCACGTGAATTGCTGTGACTGCTGCTACAGGGGGGACAAAAAAAAAAAAAAAAAAAAAAATCTAGCAAAGACGTTGCTGGATTACCTCTGCGGACATTGAAGTCCCCAGGCAGCTTGTGTGGGGGAGGCCACAGTGTTCCTTAGCGGTGAGTTAATAACCACGCAAAGGACTGGAATGGTTCAGATCCTGAGGCAGGTATGAGATGATGGGGAGGATTCCTGCTGAGGACCAGAGGTCTGTCCCAGTTCTGCCCAGTGCGGGGCAGGTCTTGGGGGTCTGTGGGGTCATTCGTAGTAGAAGGGAGCAGGGTGCCCACAAGCGGCTGCTCCTGGGGAGCAGGAGCGGGAAGGAGGTGGTCTTGGGTACTGGCTGCCCCAGAGACCGTCCTGTGCAGTTGGGCACGGAGCTCACCATGGAGGTGAGACGGAGGAAAGCCTTCTCCTAACTCTTTTTCTGAACTGGCTCACCCATCCCTAGCGCGACGGAAAACCTTCTGTTTTCAAGCACAACATAACCGCTCTTTAACTTGGGGGAGCGTGGAAATAGCAGCAATTGATTGAAAAACCTTGAGGAGTTCCTGGAGCCCTTCGACACAACTGTCAGTCGTGGTCTTGGACTGAGGTCGACTTGTTGCCTTTCACTGCCTGTGACTACAGCTGCTGTTATGAGATGGAATAGAAAAATGGTCTGAAAAGCCTCTAAAAATGCCCCCAACAAGGCACTGAAGAAGGAAAATGAGAGGAGATCTGGCAAATAACTGGAGATCTGGCTATCCCAGAGCAAGTGTACTGTGTGCACTGGTTCGTGCCCCGCTTGCGGCCCCATCTCCACACTACACCCTTTCTTCAGTTGTAGGTGTTTTGAGTGTTTTCTTCTTCTCCCGTGTCTAGGTTCATATTCTGCTGCTTTCAGAGGCCAAACTGGTTGTACACCAGTGATGCTTAGCCGCACGGACATGGGTACTGATCCTGACGCGTGGGTGCTAATCTCAGCCCACCTCAGCAAACAGGCAGCTGCCCTTACCTTCCCTTGCTCCCACGCAGGCGCTCGCGTGTGATCGCTCATTGCAGTTCCTTGCCTTATTTCTTTCCTGTCTGTGACAGGACTCACTTGATGCTTAAAACTATTGATAACGTGGATAGAGCCAAGGTGAAAGAGCTGGAAAGTGGTGATAAATGACTGTCATAAGAGCTATTTAATTTACCTCTACCCAGAGACTTCCTCTACCTTCTGGTTTTCCAGTTTCCTTAGAAACTAGGAGACTTGGGAATTTTGGTACTGATTAGAGAAAAGATTACAGTATTTCTCTGATTGTCTGCCTACTGAATGTAACACATCGATATTGAGTTCAGGACTTTGCTTCATTCTATCAAAAAATATTACAATGCTCAAAAATCACTTGTTTGATCTTTTAATTCAGCTGCTAAAGTGAGTTTCAGAATAGGTGAAGATAATTGCTGGATTGCTAAAGAAGGAAATCTGTTTTAGAGGGCTGGAAAGTCATGTTTAAAATAGTTCCTGCTTACAGATGGTGATACAAATGAGATTTTTATTTCCGTTTTGGAAATATTTCTACGGTTACTTCTATAAAGCTTCCACTCCAGGGTAATTCTCCCCTCACTGAATTCAGACTTTTCATGTCCCCAGAATTTGTTTTATTTCATAGGTGGATAGCCGAGAGCAAGTAGCAGTCTGCACATGTCTGTGGGCGGTGACAGCAGCGTCCTTCCCATGTCTCACCTGAGAAAATAGTGGAAGCCGCTAATCTTGACATAAAATGCTGCACAGTAGAATTAGTTAAAGCCAGAGTGAATGAGAATTTGAAAAGGCTTTAAATGGCTCCGAGTTTCAAACACATTAATTGAAATTCACAGTGTGTTCCCATTCTGTTATAAAAGATCTGCCACCTTATATAAAGTGCAATAACTTTATATGCTGATTTCTCAGAAGTGCTATAATTTGTCTTGCGCTGTCAGCTATAATAACGCTCTTCATAAAAAGCCCAGTGCTAACCAGGCACGGTTCTGGGCTGGCGTTTCCAGCTCCCGTACTCTCTACTACCCATCCGGAACCCCCCTGCGGCGTGGGCAGACAGCAGGCAGCCTGGCAGGCATTTCACAGCCTTGGGGTGCCAAACCCCCCCATCCTTCCCCAAGACTCAAACCGGCACAACGGAGGGGGATATGTGAGAAAGTACAAACATTGCACCCTTAAACTACAGTTAAAATAAGGACCGGGGACAATACAAGCTGCCTTTTAGCACTCTAAATAAAGTCACTGCTTTGCCCCGGAGCATTGCCAGGCCAGCAGCATGTGGCTGGTGCGTGAGCCCTGCCTGGAGAAGATGGCCAGGACGCTCTTGGAGCAACGCATGCGCCATGCTGGTGGCACAGCTTTACGGCTGCGTAACTGCAGCCTGCCTACCTCTGTCAGATTATCGTAATGATGCTGAAATTATTACAAACACACCAAGCTGCCTCCCTGTGCAGGGCACAACGTCTAGAACTGGCTCCGGCGACAGGGTGCCCGACTGCAGGAGAGAGCACGAGACATACCTAACCCGAGGCTAGCTGGAAACGAACGGCACAGATGCTGGAGAGCGCGGTAATCCCCAGCTCCTTGTTCGCAACAGTGATTTCATGCTGCCGTGCAAATATGATGTTTTGGTAAAGAAGCTTGGGGACTTTATCATTTACATAGCTAAAAGATTTTTGGACACTTGGCTTTCTTCTGTCTGCGTAAGTAGACATTTCTTTTAGATGACCATACGAAGAGAATTGAGTTTCTGCCTTGGGAACGTGCAGATGCAGCATCTGCAACACCTGAAAGTGTTTATCTGGCAGGAGGGACAGAACAGTGACAGCAGACCATGTTCCAGCAGATGTTCCCCCCCGCCACGTTCCTATAAAGATACCCCCTTGCGTCTGGGTATAACCCCCGGCCAGGGGCTGCAGCTGGTGTCGTCCCCAAAAACCACTCTTTGTCTACGCGTTGCTCGGTTTTGTTAACAAGCTTTGTCATGAGATGCCCGGAATGGTCTTTGCTGTATTTCTTAAGTCTAATCCAAATCTGCAGTTATACTTTGCTATGAAATACATTCTTTGAAGAGAATATTAGCTGTGAATTGCACCCCTTTTTCAGATAAGAAGCACTTGTTTTTGGCAGGGGGGTGGAGGGGGTAGGAGCTGGTCTGGAGGAAACATCTTTGTTCAGCCCCATACTGCGCGCCCGTTCAATTACCTGTCATTTAAGGAGAAGAGCAGCCTTTCAGATCTGAAGTCACATAATCGTTGCAAAAAATCTGTGGGGAGAAACTAAATACCTTGGGAATAGTCGCTGCTGGCCTCCTGTATGGTTTAAAGTGCTGAGAAGTGTCTGAGAGAGGTGTCAGCATGAAGATTAAGAGGAAATTTCCTGAGGCAAAATACTTGTGGGTCTTAAAATGTTTTCTTTGCTTTCAGAAAGTACACTTGTCCAAATGTTTCCCACATGGGCTGAAATACTAGTTTCTCTACAGACGGTATAATTTCATACCTGGCACCAGAGGGTAAAACACATTTCAGAAATGGGCAAGAGGAGAGAAGCTAACCTTGGAGTCAGGGGCTCTATAAATCCTGATGTTTTAGCTTAGAAAATCTTCTGACTTTATGCTCCAGTGAGCACTATTTTAAGAACCTTTACTTACTTGTTTTCCTCTTTGCCTTGGTTTTTTTGAAGTACCGTTATATCTATTTCAGCTTGCAATGTTATTTCTTTGTCACTACGGTAACATCAAACCAGACGTGCCAATCTCAGAAAAATGGAGGAGAGGTTATCAGCCAAACTGCTACTAGAATGAAACACTTTTTTTTTTTTTTTTTATTTTTTTAACTGTCACTTGGAGATCATCCAAGGAGAGGCACAACCCCTATCCACAAAGGCAAAGAGAATAAATCTAAGAAGATGCTATGGATAAATTGTTTTCTCTTTAAGCAAAGTGTATCTGTGCTGCTGTCCCCTCCTTCGTGCTGGGGACCTGAAATCCTCCCTGTCCTTGAAGTAAATACTGGAAGTCACGTTGGCGGAGTAATTCCTGAAGAATATCTTTGCCTGATAAGTTCTATTATCAGTGGTAGCCCTTCACGTGAACATTTTTATTGCGGGCCTGACCTCTCTCCTGCTTCACAGAAAAAGGACTCATTTTTCCCCACCCAACTTGAACATCTATGATTCTATGCTATGATCTACACTCAAAAGTTCCAAAGATAACTATTCCCACCTTCTCAAAGTGTCATACTTTGGTGTGCTCTTGTCTCTCCGGGTGCAAACAGGCATTCAGACTGGCAGTAGGAACTGCCTGGCTTGGTTCACGCCATCCGTGTCTATGTTGGCCACGCTGCAGCCTCATCACCCCTTCCCCAGCTCTTCCTTCCCTGTTTGCAGGCTGGAGTCGTGGGGCACAATCAAAGACGTTGCTACCTTCTCCCCCCACGGCAATAGCTGTGCCTCTCTCTAGGGCCAGTACGGGCATCTCAGCATGTCTCTGTTGAGCTTTGCTTCTCCTGGCCGTGACCTGCCTGGCCAAATCCTGACCAAGATGCAGCCGCCTGCAGCCTTGTGTTAGCAACTTCCTCCATGCTGGACCCTAAAGCTAAAAATCGGCATTTTCTTCATAGTTGTCTAAAGAATTGCATCTCTTTCATTCCCGTTTTTGCAGATCTGCGATTCTCTTGCAAAGCATTTCAGTTAATAACTTACTAGAGCAGAAAATAATGGTGTGAACATGAAGATCTAAGACTTGATCCTCTCTGGCCTACCAGCACATGCAGGAGAGAAGCTACATACCGTATTGTTGCTCTATAAAGTCTTTTATGATCTTTTCGGTTTTGGGGCACAAATGTCTTGACTTGCTGTCTTGTATCTGACCAAAGAGCAACGTGTTTTGGCCTGCAGTTGTGCTCAGAAATCCTTATCTGGAAGGAGTGTCTATCGTGTGATAGGAAGCTTCATATTAGAGCTTGGGATCGAACAGACTTTATAGTCTTGTTTCCTTCCAGTGCAGTAACTCAGTGGGCAGGGTGGTTTAGCTCTGGGTTTGCACCTTAAGTTGTTAGTCTTGCAAAGGAAGGTTGCTTGACACCTGGTTTTATAACTTAATATTAAACAAGTCGGTTGGCAAATGAATTAATATTGTGAACAGAAGGGTAGTGGCGTATTTCTCCCCCCCTCTTTTTCCTGACTATGTAATCCTTTGCCAGGCTGAATTAACACCTTTTTTGGTTTAAGGGCATCAGCAGCCCAGTAATTAGTACCTCGCTGGGGTCACTAGAGGTCAGAGGAACAACCTTATCTGTTTAGAAATCTACTGTTTTTCATGCTATTCCTTCATGCAGCTGAGCTTGCATGCTCTCCAGTGTCTTGCTTTTTCACAACTATTCTTTATTTGCTCCCATTTTCTAATATTAGCAGCCACGCTGGAATAATAGAATGCCAAGTATTAATCTTCCCCACAATAGTTATGACTTATTAGTTTGATCGTATTAAACTGATCATAAACGAGACTCACCCCCTCCTAATGGGCTCAGTCTTTCTTTTCATTGAGACACTATTAATGCCAGTGAGTCCTGTTTGTTGTACATCGCATTTTACAGAGAAATAAGATGTTCAACTTCATCGGTTTCCGCATGGTACAAACCTGCGGTGCCTCTTGCTTGGCTTGGGATCCCCAGTGCTGGAGTGACATGGGCCAGGTTGCTCTTCGCTCTTAATCGCTCGTGCGTAATCTCAGCAGGTTTTTGCTGTAATACCTTCCTACAGCAAGCGCTGCCTATCCCCGAGTCCTTGAAATAAATACTTTGGGAGAGCTTCAGAAATGGTTTGGTTGAACCCCCCTCCCCCTCCCCAGCCATTTTTGTATATAACATGCACTTACTGTTGCTACTCCTGCTAACTACCAAATATTTGTAATTGTACCTTAAATCAATGCAGTTGAAGAGGTTTAGCATGCAGGGCTATGGTTTGTGTGCTTTCTAGAGGCTTTGCAGTGGGGCCATTTTTTCCGTTAAAAAACCATCCAGAAGCATCCTAGTTACAGTGACTCTGATGTTAAACTTCAAATGACTGTAGTTCAGTTAACAGCTTTGGAAGTTTTCTATTCATGTTTTTTTAATTGAACAAATGGCAAATTTTAATCAGCAACGCTGGATACCTAACAGTCAAGACAAAAGCACTGATAAAGGCCATATTGCATGTGCCTGAATGAAGATAGAACAATGTGTAAAATACAAAATTGCTTCAAATGTTGTTGTTGTGTAGCCCATGGAGCTGCCGGCCTATGGATGCTGCCTCATACTGCCAGTGCATGTCAGGGTGCATGTCGCTTCTGCTCCCAGTACAGAGCAAAATCCCTGCCTGCCACAGGGAACGAAATCAGCAGAGAGCTGCCGGTGACTTCTGTACGGTCCTGTACGTCCCAACCACGCTTTGCTTGCAGGAATTAAGTGCATCAATATGCACACCACTCCTGGAGATAAATAAAAAGTAAAAGTCTTGATTCAAGTTCCCCTCATGCCTGGAGAAAACAGCAGAAGAGGGACATAAAATTTCTGCATCAAGTTTTATTTATGGACTGCAGCCACCGTGCATGGCTTACACACAGTGCAAATCCCTCTGGATTTGAAATGAGCCATCTGTGTACCTGGGTTAAATCATCTGAATCTGCTTGTTGGGGAAAGGGCTTCTGAACTAAGCAGATCTCTTTAGCAATACATAGATGTTTCAAGCCATTTTCACTGATGAAGTTTGTGTTTGCAGAGATTTGGCTCCAACTCCAAGCAAGGGTATTAAGTACAGAAAATCAAATCAGTGTGTTAACTGCACAAATAAAACAAAGGCCTAAGCCCGAGGCTGAATAACAGGTAATTCAAACAAACTTTGTACTTACACACTAGTAGTAAACATACGTGTGCATGTCCCAGTCATGGTATTTCTACCCGTTTGTGGGTTGAGAGGATTTTTGAACTCTGAAAAGAAGCCATTAGCAGACCTGAGTTCTGCAGCCTCGACTTTGGGCTTGGTTTTCTAATATGGTTTTGGTTTAGGACTTGAAGTTTGGTTTGCCTCTTTCTACCAGGGATAATTCAAAAGCCTGTGGTAGGACACTGAAACGGTGTGCATTTTAATGGATTTACAGTGGAGAAATTAAAGAAAGACTAAAGCCAAACTCAGAACTGCAAAGCCTGAATACTGTCAGAAAGAAGTTGAATAATGTAGTTGGCTGGAGAACTGCAACTTGAAGAATATCCCTTCGCAAGCCAGGAGCTGCCTCTGAGAGCAAGCAGTTATTGAGTCCCTTGAATGGAAAGGTCCTAGAGACTGAGTCTTCAGTAACGTTATCTGATTTATTTCGTGGTTTATGTTGGGTTTTTTCTCTCTCATTCTGCTGTAAAGCAGCTTGAGGCAGGATGGAGCCTTATGAAAAGGGAGGCTGTATCCTGGGCCAGTGGAAACAGTTCTTTTTCTACATACAAGCGCTGTGCTGGCCTTTGTGACTAGCAAATGCTGACTGCAGATGTCCGGGGCACTTTTTTATTTGCGGGAGCCACCTTCCCTGGGTGGACTGCAGGGGCGTGCAGCGTGCAGGCTCCTGTGAACTAGAGCAACAACAGGGCTGCAGCTGCCCGCACAAAATACAGCTTTGCATTGCTTGCAGGGAAGCTTTGGTTTCCCATCAGACCGTGATTTCATTGTAGGCTGCTTTGTTTTGAGTTAAGACTGACTGGAGAGTTTTGGGTAGTGTAGCAACGAAGACTTCTAAAGAAAAATACAGCCTGTGGGCTAATGAAACCTCAAATCCTTGTGACAGCCTCTGGCAGCACATAGTTAAAATACTTAATCCACCGTTTTCAAGCAGTGCTCTGCTGGGCAGTGCTTACTGCAGTGATCCTCAAGTCTTGACCTTACGGCATTCCTCCATGCTTCTACTCCCTTTCATAATTTCCTGTGCTCTTTCACCCCTTCCCTAGACCTCAGTGACCTTTGCTATTTCTTTATTCTTTGTTTCACACCCTTGTGTTCATTGGAGGTTCCCGTAGGCGCTAGAGAAGACCGGTGCTCTAAACCCTCTTGTTTCAGAGTTTTTTAGCATTCACCAGAATCACCTGCCCATTGGTAAATTCATTATTATGTATTTTTAAACACACCGGAGACTGTCTTTACAAAATTTAGTCACAGCTCTTCTGGAGTTGTCAACATACAAGGGCACTGACCCAGGTGATATTGCGTCGTCATGCTGCCCTAAAATGAGTCTGCTCTCTGAAGAGCTATTCCAAAGTAGATTGTGTCTCTTGGCGTCCATGTGAGAGCCCCTTTATCCCCTTAGAAGTATGTGGATGATTTTCAGAGGCATTTTATTCCCTTAGGGGTTACAGCCAAGGGGCCTTGGATATTTAGCGAGGTTTTTCTAACAGTACCAGTGTCTTCCTGAGTACCTTTAATATTCTGTTGTTTGATACGAACCATTTGGGTTTTGCTCCTCATTTCAGCTGGCAGCTTAGCTGATGAATTGTGTGTGGTTTTTGTTTGCAACATTTATCCATGCACTCAAGGAAAAGTGTTCTGAGTCAATTTTATAATAAAGCTGAAGTGGATTTGAAATCTCTTAACAAGACATCCAGGATGGGAAAATCAGCTGGAGTGCTCCTTATGTCTCCATGCCCTTACACAGGAACCATAAAAATGGTATAAAATGCAACAACGGGCTTGTAAAAGCCAACTGTTCCGTTTCTGTGGCTCACACGAGTAACCCGAGTGCTCTTCAGTTCACTGGAATGTAAAATAAAAGCCAGGCTGTGAGGGCCTGCCTTGGATCCGAGCAAATACTGCCCAGCCTCCAGGCACGAACACCCCCGGCGGAGTAGAAACCCTTGTCAAACACGGAACTTCCCCACGAACCCGGCACGCTCAGGCTGGGCTTTGAAACAACCCAGCAGCAAAGCCCTAAGGACAGGGATGAGTTTTATATAGTCCAGGACTATGGAGGGCGCCTGCAAGCAGGTTGAGCTCACAGCTGGAGGCGAGGTTGAAGCCTGGCAGTGCTTCCACCCTCTGCTTGAGATGAGGCCAAACCGGCAGGAATCGGTTCATCCTTTCAGGAGGTGAGAAGCTGGCCTTTTTGCTGAGAAGCGGCGGCCCTGTATTAGGTTTAATTGCTGCTTCTTGCTTGAAGGGGTTCAAACTCTCTCCTCTCGCCTGCGATGGAAAGCAGCTTAGCAGGACCAGGCCCAGGAGTGCCCCACCGCCGTGGGGGCACACGGCTGGCGTGTGGCAAAGGGACCTCTCGTGTCATCTCCCTTTTTTTTGGCTGGGAAAACCTCAGGAAATTCTTCCTCAGAGTGCACTCGCCTCCCTCAGCGGAGGGCAGAGCGCGTAGCTGTGAGAGAGAGGAGGGATGCTAACCTGGATTTCCTTCGGAGGGAGGACAGGACTGGATCTCATCCCCAGGTTTCTGGGGATCTTCAAAACCGAAGATGGACGAACGCCGGCACTCAGCACTACCACTTCTGTACTAGATGTCTAAACCCTTTCCCCCCTCCCCAGTATATCTGAATACCCCCTCAGTTTGGCGTGGTTAACCCTCTCCTCCATTGTTTTTTTTTTTTAAGAATGGTGCCAGAATATGAGTCCGGGTGTTAGATTTGCAGAGGAGCTAGATACGTGGGAAATAAAACAGAAAACATTGTGTTAGGCAGAATAAACACGTTGTAAGGCTTACAAGCCTTGAGTTTGGAATTGTGGGAAAAGCAGAATTAAAACCAAATTTTTTTGTTGTTGTACACCACTTACTAGTTCATAAACCTGTTGGAATTATTTAATATTGCCTATAATATTATTCATAATATATTTGCCATATCCTAGCCTAAACCTACTTTTTTTTGGAAAGTGGAGCTTGTTTTAATTGATGGAGAGACTCTTTCCATCTGATCACATCTCGGCGTTAGGCACTATTAGGTGCTGGGAGGTTTTTACTGCTTGAAGGAAAAAAAGATCACTGCCCCAGCCTGACACTGACAAATTGAGTCCTTTTATTTGTTAGACTTTCAGCATAAGACTTGCCTGCCATTTCTATGAAGGAATGTACCAGCTTCAATATCTTCCTCTAAAAAGGATTTGGAGGAAGCAGCACCCCTGCAGGCAAATTCCCCATCACTGATCAGCAAAGCACCTGCCACGGCGGGAGGAGGAGACCCTGCCATGATGCCCCTGGACAAAAGCAGCCCTTGCTGCACCATCTAAACGTGTATAGGTACATCCGTAGGTATGTCCCACATTTATTTGTGCGTGTCTTAGTTTGGTGTGCTATGAAAACGAACTCGCGAATGTTGAAAATGTGGGGGTTTTTTTCAGCTGTAATTAAATCAGTTCCACTACACTATCAGATCAGAGGGATCTTCTTTTCTTTCAACCTGGGGAAATAAAACTATCCTTGGGCTTCAAGCTGTTCCACAGATGAGAACAAGAGTGCTCTTAGTCCTAACGAATGCTAGCAAGTAGCTACAGCTGCTTGAGATTTATGAGAGAGGAAAATTTCACAGACTAAATCCTTCTTCAAGAAGCTTTATGACTTTCAGATGAACATATTTAGTCTTGAAATGCATCTTGGACAACAGTCTACATACACAAAGTGTGTTTCTCTGCACACAAGTTGGCTTTGCTTTTCAGAATTACCAGATAACCGTGTATACGTGAAAGAAGAGTGTTTCTGCATCCTTGCAAGTGCTAGCACTTGCCAGCTTCCTAGAGAAAAATTTGCTCTTTAAACTATTATGGACACATGTAATAAATCAATATAAATGATGAAATAAAACTCTGGGGTTTATTCTTGCAAGTCCATGCCAGGGAACATTCCTTGGAATAAGTGATGACATCCTCTCTTCTTTAAAGAGCGATGAAGAGTATTATCTACAGAAAAGGTCAATGCCCTGTTCCCTGACTCTCCTTTTAAAAAAACAAAAACAAAAACACATTTCGAGGGAAACCAGAAGACGCTACCCTCTTCAGCTCCTTTCTTATACCTGAGTTTATTTACAGGCTGCACCCCTCTGAGTAAGGACTTTGATTCTCTCTTGTATCTTGTAGTTTCCTATCAGCCTTTACCTGTGTTAGCTGTGCTGCTTAGCAATAAGCTGCCCAAAAGTGTTTTCAACCTGGGTTTCATAAAAAATGTCTGAATATTCACCCCAGAATTAACCAGAAGCTACAGATCCTTTTTAGTAACCTTCTTTTTCTTTGGTTTGAATAATAGAAATTATTTCCAGATTAGTAGTAGTCACCCTCTGGCTGCAGCAAAGTAATTTGAATGCACACTTGCTTGCAGGATACTTTGACATCTGTGGGCGTATTTCATTCATTATCTCATATTAAACCTAGAGGTGCTATTAAAATCCAATACAGTGTGCAACAGTTTTGATCTGCAGGGAGCACTGTGGTATTTGTAACAGAAGTGACTGCAAATAGCATTTAAAACCTAACTGATGCGTCCATTTAAATATTGTTTTGAATTGTATCCTTTTGTGCCGTTTTCTCTCCTGTGCAAAGTTTCATTTCCAGTGAATTGCTGGAAAAATAAAACAACCTTATTTCAAAATCTAGCAACGGTGGTCACTTGAGCATGTCTCAGCTTATAAGGCCAGGACTGAGGGAAGAAGAGTAAAGGGAGAGACAGTGATAAGTAACCACCAAGATGGTATCAGTGAGCAAAGGCTAGCGCTGTGAAACCGGGGCCCTACTTATCTTCTCATATTCATCAAAGACAAATGAAGATGGATGAATACGGGTCGTCAGTTTTCTTCTCGTCCGCCTCTACAGCTATATTGCAGGTAACATGCCATGCCTGGAAAATAGCAATTTATGGGCTGAGAAACCTTCTTTATAAATTAGAAACTGCTACTTGAGAGGTGTGTTTTACCAAGCCGCTCTGACTTTACAGACATCCACAGCCAGCAGCAGGTTTATTCTTGTGGATAGTTCAGTGTGGTTTCTGTTTTGTTTTCCCTTTGCTGGTTGGGGATTTGATAGTAGCATCAAAGCCAACACGGAACCTGCAGTCTATAGCATGACCCTCTTCCTTTAGCCTCTTTTGCTGTTGCTTCCTCCCTGCAGACAGACTGTTAAATCTGATCAATCCATGGGTTTGTTCTTAAAAGCTTGTTTCTTACTCCCAGCTTGCTGGTAAAACATCCCCTTAAAATACTGGTGCAAAGGCACGTCCCTTGTGTGCCTCTGGTCCTCCCTGCAGTGGGGATGGGAGAGACAGCATCCAAATGACAGAAATATCAGGGCTTTTTGGTTTACATTGCAAACCATAAAGTGTTGTCTAATTATATACTGGAAGGTACCTGGGTGCAGCCTGATGAGGGACGAGTGAGAACAGGACCTGCTGCGTTCCACAGAGTTCAAAGTCTATGGAAGACATTAACACCTACTTACAGAACTCTTCCAGTTCTCCAAAGAAACCGTGGTCTGTAAACTGAGCACCTAAACTGCTCGTTTGAAAATCACGGTGAATTCCTATGGCGATAATGTGGTTAAATTCAGGCCCATAATCTTAGAATATGCAACCTTAGCCCTGGAAGTTCTGCAGCGCGTGGCAGAACAGTGATCACATCTGTGGTTCCTGCATTTCCCAGACGTTGACCGCAGCCTTAACCACAAGCTCTTTGTCTCTGATTTAGATATAAAAGTAGAGACGTCTCCGCCACATCCCAAAGGGTAGAAATCACACATGTGCAAAATTGAAAGAAAACTAAGCCCTTATCTTAAATTCTCTAATTCAGGGGCATTTGTGAGGTTCCAGATTTAGCCACCTACCGGGAAGTGGAGATTTGCTTCTTAAAAATGTGAGTCATCTCTTCCGTGCTGGGAAAGAAGATCGGTGTGTTTCAATCTTTCTCTGTCAGCACTGAGATGTGTTTTATTTTACAACCATAATGGGTCATCTTGCAGTAATTTGATGGTTCTGTGGCAATACGGTGTCTTTTTTCTGTTGCAGCCATGTGACAACAGCCATGGCATTGCCCATGTTTCAGTCCCATCAAAAAAAGGCAGAGGATACCTCTACAAGAGGGAGAGGGAAAAAAAAGACTCTCAAATGTTGTTTATGTATTAGTTTTATCACGCTGCATTGAACACGTTTGCGTGATTGAGCTGTAGAAAAACGAGCAAGTTAGGAAACTGAGGAGTAAAGGGCATGTATTGTTTCTGTTTCTCCTGTACGGAGGGGAACGGATAGGGAAGACTGTCCGACGATAGCGTCTGCAAATGCCTTCTGGCCAGATATTCCTCAGCTGTGATGCAGACAAGATTTACTATGAGAGCCTGATGAGCACAACTGATCTTCGTGCATATCATCTCTGTTGAGCATGCTGTGATCATCTAAATAAACAGGTCTTTTGGGGGTAGTCCCCATGTATTTATAAGGCAACAGGGATCTAGCTCTGATAATAATAGCCAGTCACATACGAATATTAGTGAAGATCTTGACTGTGGTTAATTTGCAACGTTTACAACTTCGCTTACAGGTTTTCTAAGGACGGCACTGCTATAACTGACTGATTAATTGCTGTGCTTAAGCACCTGTGCGTTGTTATTCAGCAGTGCATCAGCCATTGCAGCGTCGTGGTTTAACCCCCGCCGGCAGCTGAGCCCCACGCAGCCGCTTGCTCAATCCCCCCACAGCAGGATGGGGGAGAGAATCGGAAGGGTACAAGTGAGAAGACTGGTGGGTTGAGATAAAGACAGTTTAACAGGTAAAGCAAAAGCCGCGCACGCAAGCGAAGCGAACCAAGGAATTCCTTCCCCGCCTCCCACGGGCAGGCAGCGCTCAGCCGTCTCCAGGACGGCCGGGCTCCATCACGCCTAACGGTGACTTGGGAAGGCAAACGCCATCGCTCCGAACATCCCCCCTTCTTTTTTCCCCAGCTTTCTGTGCCGAGCGTGACGTCCTACGGTCTGGGATATCCCTCGGGTCAGTTGGGGTCGGCTGTCCCGGCTGTGTCCCCTCCCAGCTCCTTGTGCCCCCCCCCACCCCCCGCCTCCTCGCTGGTGGGGTGGGGTGAGGAGCAGAACAGGCCTTGGCTCTGCCATACGGAAAACATCCCTGGATTATCAACGCTGTTTCCGGCACAAACCCCAAAGAGAGCCCCATACCAGCTACTGTAAAGAAAATGATCCCAGCCGAAACCAGCGCACGCGGCCTCGGTCTGAGGAGAGTGTTAGCACTTGGTACCTTTCCTGCAGGGCCTGCTGTGGGATATAGATTCAGTAACTTTAATTAGGAGGGGTAATTTAAGTGCTGACGCTAAATACGTGAGAAGGGTTACTAAGGATATACGTGATTGTTTAGGACTAGCCTAATTTCTCGCAGAACGTTACCGCCTCCTTTTTAGGTGAAAGAAGAGTGAAGTTTACTTGATTTGAAACACGGAGGCATGGATGATGTGCCTTTTCTCTCTGTAGTCATTTGGGACCAATGCTGTCGTTCTGTCTTTGCTAAAAGCAGGTATTTTCATATTGCTGAATCTTCATTCATATTAATTAGGTTGTTATTTTCATGCCTTTCTATGATAGCTGCCTGGCTTTCTACACTAAATCTGTTATTTATTTATTTACTTGAACCTGCCATTGGAAGAAAAATGGAGGAATGTTAAATATGTTCCTGTCCTCCAGCTGAGGTGAATGCAAACTTGGCTTGAATTTCAATCAAATCCTTAGAGGCGCTCCTTGCTTTGAGGAAGGATATAATCTGCTGGGCTGTGATGACAAAGAAATAAGGTGTCTCGGAGTCATGTTGGGCAGAAATTTAGGAGATTTAATTTAGTGTCTTGCTTCATGATAAGTTTTTTTTCCATGAGCGTGGACAATTAATTTGAGACTATGCTTATGTCTGTTCTTTATCTGTAAAGTGCGAGTAATTGCACATCTGTTAACTTGGAGGAACATTTTGAAGATAAAGTGGATTTAAGATTATGTGTATAATACCCATAATACCTGTGTGCAGCTAAAATATTAAATAGCTGATTAGGTGAACGGCTGCTTATGGGTTTTCTGCTCTAAGAAGGAAAATGCTGAGTAACCTCATTAGCTATGATAGTTATTTCTGTACTTTGCTGGTATACGTATGAGCAGGATTTAGACCTCTCTCTTAATTTCCCTTTGCACAGATCACTGGAAGAAAAATATAACAGCAGGTCTTAGCCAGCTAAAGCTGAGATTTTGGGTTCCAGTTGAATGCTGTCTCATTAGGAATCCAAATTGCTATAGGTGTTAGTTTATCATTCATACAAAGGAAGAAGTCCTAATTTTATTGGGATAGGAGGGGTTTCTTTTAATATATTTTCACTGTGTTTATAGTTCAGAAAAGTTCATTTTCAGTACACAAATGTTTTTGGGAGGCGAACTAAACTGGTGACTGGAAATGCTTGTTTGTTCTTCTAAGGGTGGAGATCATGAACTAGTCTCTTGTGGTGTGTACAAGCTGTGGAATCACTTGCCTAATAAAGATGTTCTCAATAGATACAGAATTCTGCACTGGTTAAATTATCATGCAGCCTGTACAGTTAGGAAATAAATGAGGGTCTGGGAGACCATGATGTATGATACCCTAAATGGCTGCATTTTGTTCATATTTGAAAGGCAGTTTAGCTTGTCGTCATTACTGATGATTTGTGCTTTTATAGCCCTTCTTTTTGCATTTCAGAAACCCTTTGTGCCCATCTGAATAATAAATCACCATGTTTGATTTGTTCAGTAGGAGCAAATGTAAAATTACATTCTTATTAAGATGTCTTGAGGAACTGTAAGTGCGGGTGAAATTTTTTAAAGGGGTATTATGCCAACTTTGTTAATATTTTGTTTTGTCTTGTTTATTTTATTACCTTTTCAAACCCCAGGGATGTATCTCCAACTGCTTTATGGCAAAGGGAGAAATACTGCCCTGTTTAAAAATAAAAAGTAACAAATCTGATCAAACTTTTGATTCCCTTCAAACAAACGGTTTCAGATTTAAGCACCTAATGAAGTCCGGAATGAGCATGAATTCCATCTTAAAATTCAAGTTATGGACAAAAGAAAAGCAGATTTCACAAATAATGGGGATACTTTCATCTGCTTCGTATTTGCTCTTTGGTGGAATAATGTATTATTTATACAACATTGATTTCATTAGAAGGAGGAGTTGATGCAACTTTTCTGTCAAAACTGGAGAACCATTAAATGTTGTAAGGCAATGTAAACTCCCAAACCCTCAGTAAGGCTTTCTTGATTGAGATATTGAACTACTGAAGATTGGAATATAGCATAAAAAGACAGGCTTTTATGTGCTTTTACGTGTTGCCTTAAAGTTAGAAGCCCAGACAGCAGTCGGGTGCTAATGCACAATACTTAACAGAAAAAACAAGCTAAAATAAAATGTATGAAACAGGTGAAAAGTGAAAATCATACAAAATTATGTAAGAGAGAGGAAAGTGAACAGTGCAAATAGTCAGAAGTAAGTTAAATGCACCATTTCTATCAATGTTCTGAGTCTAAAACAAAATGAAGTGTTTTGGCCATAATGTTCAGAAATGAGCTGTGTAGTGTGGTTTCCAAAATCCGTATGCAGGCACCAAAATAAAATTAGCCTCAATAATTTTGATATGCGATAAGATGGCAGTGAATGAAAACAGTTATAAAGAGGCAGGTTGCAGCGTCATGGGCACCCCAAACCTTTAGCCGTACACTCTCAGTTAAGAACTTCTACTCCCTCATTTAATGAGGGGCATGTTGAAAAGGTCTTGTGGTATGAATGTGATGGCCACTGCAAATTTTAAAAAGTGTTAGAGAAATTTAAAGAAGAGAATTTCACAGCCCATTTGCTGCCCTGGGAAGGCAAAGCTTCTGTATGGTCTTGGTCAATAAGGCCTTTCTCACACAATTTCTTACTGCAGAATGAGTAATTAAACAACAGGGTCTTATTTGGGATTTATTTAAACGTATTTTTGTATCCACTGTGTATCTCTTAAAAACAATAGTTTAAATGTTCGTGTCATAATGTGGCTTGCAAACTAGCATAGTAATACACTTCCGTAGTCCAACATTTCTTAAAAAAAATCAAACCAAACCAGTAACTTTTTTTTAATCCAAAACTGGTTGGAAACTGTTGAGAACCTCACTTTGTTAATACAGTATCCGATAGTAGTGCATCACATTGGAAGACTTGAAAGAACTTAGGCCGAGCAAAATATTAATATCTGTATTGTTGCTAGTACTAATGTCAAGTATTTTTATAGAAAAATAATACATTAAGCTTTGAGTAGTGCCAGTGCTCCAGCTAATTTTTTTTTTTTGAATAAAATAACCTAGGAACTTAAGCATTTGCAAATGAGGGTATGCTAAATTTATGATTGACTGTGCAAAGACTTAATTCTTTTATGTATTAAAACGTAGTGACTAAGTTTTACTTTAAGAAAGGAATATAAGAAGTTATTATTAAAAGTCTGAAAATCCTAAAAGCACAAAATATTTAAGTAAGTTGTGTTATGCAGCAGTCTGATGATAAATACGGGAAGCCAGATAATGACATTAAATGAGTTTACGATTGACAGCAGAGGCTAAGTGAAGTCCTTCTTAATCCTAGGTCTGCGGCTCTTCAAAATACAGTACCATAAAAATGGCTTTGTCCTTTATAAAACATGATCTCTGGGATACTATATTTAAAGTAGCACCACATTTCGATTTTCTTCAATTTTTAAACAAGTTCAGCACTTTAAATATTAACACTTAGCAGCAGCTGAGGAGCATAATTAGCACACGCTGTAAATCAGAAGGGTGTCAGTCAATATTGCGGTGAAGCCCAGTAACTAAAATCGCGGTCGGGGAGGAGGGCGAGGTGCGTGTGCTGGGGTGGGAGAGGGCAGGAGAAGCCCAGCAGCCGCGCTGAACGGAGGTGGGTGCAGCCCTGGCCGTCGGGCAGGGTTTATAGGCAGAGGCGGATAATGGGCTCAGCAGACTTTTGCGTTGCATTTAGTGCCTTTGCCTGCTCTGAGAGGGGCTGCTCTGCCGGCGAAGGCTGCACTGGAGGATGGAGACGGGCAGTAGATGTGCAGGTTTCGTGGTCACAGAAGGTCCTTCTTCGGGATGAGATGGTGATGTGATTGAGTAACTTTTCCTGGAAGTCCTGCGTGCTTGTAACTCTGGAATCTCTGAAAAACCAGAAATAAATTTGTATTTTTTATAATACTGTGGTGCTTCCTCGATTTGCTTCTAGGAACTCAAAATAGGACCCTGATATTTGAGCGTCTCCACATTCTTCCCTTCTCTGCGCCCTTGCCTCCCCTTCTGCCCAAGCCTTGATGGGGAACTTTGTTGGACAGGGAGCTGGAATGTTTGCTTCTTGTCTCCGAACATTGTTCATTCATCAGACCATCTTGTCAGAGAATTTGGGCAGTCCGTTGCTGGGCCTGCTTTTGCTGCCTGCCTCCATGGCATCTGTAGCCACAACTTCCATCACTCACTGCATTTAAAAAATAAATGCCTAAATTAAAAGTACCATCTCATATTTGCCTGAAATTCATCTATTAGCTTCAGCAGCTGCCTTCTGGTTCTAATACTGCAAAATATGTGAATAACAGCTGTGCACTCATTTTATCTACCACCTCTGTGAATTTGTAAACCTCAGTCATATAAATCTCCCCTCTGCCTTCTTGGAAGCATCTGGGACTTTCTGGCCCCTTCTCAGGAGGCAGCTTCTCCATCCCCTTGTCATAGAATCATCGAATAGGTTTGGGTTGGAAGGGACCTTAAAGACCACCTAGTCCCAGCCCCCCTGCCCTGGGCAGGGACCCCTCCCACCAGCCCAGGCTGCTCACAGCCCCATCCAGCCTGGCCTCGGACACTGCCAGGGATGGGGCACCCACAGCCGCGCTGGGCAGCCTGTGCCAGCGCCCCACCGCCCTCACAGGGAAGAATATTTTCCTACTATCTAGTCTAAATCTACCCTCTTCCGCTGAAAACCGCTACCCCTTGTCCTGTCACTACAGGCTCTGGTAAAAGTCTCTCTCCAGCTTTCTTATAAGCACCCTCGAAGTACTGAAAGGCTGCAAGAAGGTCTCCGCAGAGCCTTCTCTTTTCCAGGCTGTCATTTTGGTTGCCCTTCCCTGTACCTTCTCCAATCTATTATGTCCACCTCGAGGCCGTGTTTATTTATTGAATGCACTTTTACTTCTCTGTGAGATGATATAAATCAAAGCTTTCATTGAAGGATAGTAGTAAACATCACTGGAACTTTATCTGTGAGCTAAGTTTTTACTCAGGACGATGAGCTGGGATGATGAGCTAATGAGGTTTGTTTTGATGTATAATTTTGTTATTTCACATCAATCACCAGATGACAGATAAGCTCTGCAGCAATTGATTATCTAAATAAGGGGCTTAATATCCTGTGGGAAAGCTTCTGGGGACTGAAGGTGATGCTAAATGGACAGAGGGTGGCCTCCTGTAAGCTGACCCATCATGTCGCTGATATTTATGTTGGCCAGCGCAAGGGACACCGGTTCCTAAGTGGAAAGGGAAAACGGGCGAGTTAGTCCCACGTGCTTGGAGAGTTTCATGGAGGAAGGGGAGACTGCCTTGCCTTTAACGGGGTGCGCGGGCTGCGGAGCCATCGTGCGAGAGCTGCAGCATCCCCCCCCCCACCCCCCAATCCCGTGGAGGGTCGTGGTTTCTCTTGGGGCTTCTTTTGTGTTTTCACAGATCTCTGTGTTTTTTGCAGGTATTTCCGTCCTTTCCGCTAACAAAACAATTGGTGAAGGATCGTGTCCCTTGGTTTTGTCACTATATTCCACAGGAGCTCATTTAGTAGAGAATTTATGATGTGATGTTTTTCACGATATTTTAAGTGAACAGAGTTGAACTTGAAAATATCTTTTGGTTGGGTGGGTTTTTTTAATAAAAACTTCTAAATTTTAGGTGTTGCTAGCAAAAATTACAAGGTGAAGATTCCTGGCTAGAAAAACCCCAGTAACTGGAAAAAGCAGAATACTTGTGCATGTTATTTCTTCCATTTAATAAGAAGCAAAAAAACAAAAAAAGTTTTAATAGTTCACAGGGATGCAATGAGTATTTTCCTTTTATTTATGCATATTTATCGCTTGGCTTGAATTGTAAACATATTAATTCCTGCCTGCCAGTTAATGACTTTGGGTAATGTTTGTATTCTCTTTATGCAGAAATTGTCCATATACCTCACAGTTACTTATAGGAATGGACTTCATCACATCTACTTCCCTAGCCCTGAAAGACATTTTGTCTTACTCTAAGTAGTTTTTCTAAGGTATTTTTAAAGCACTTTTTTTTTTTTTTTTAAATCTTAAATTTACCTCCTCAACAGATAATGAGTATTTTTCAGCCTTACCAATAGAAGGTACTTACTGTTTTCAAGTCTTATTTTTGCCAAATGTCAAGAGTGGGTTGAGTGTTGTAGGCTCTGCCATAACTCAGGGTTGGTTTATTTTTCTGCTGTGGTTTAAAATGTTACACCCCGAAAGGAAGTAGTTCTGATGGTATTAAATGCATGGATGTTATGTCAGGAAAAATACTTTCAAAATAATGATACTGTTGCATTCAAGTAGGAATAAAACATTGCACTCGTGTTTTGAGACTTAAAGATGGGCCCTGGAATTAATTGGGGTATTTGAGATCCCAGGTATTTTCTCTTCTCCTATTTTTTGTATTTTTAGTATATCTAAGTAGTATTGTATCATATAGAAATACAGTGCCATATTTGTATTCTGTGGTATTTTAATGATATGGTAGTTCTATTATTTTAAAATATTGGAACAGACAATGAGTGGTAAACATGCTCGTATCTGTATCATGAAGAAATTGGTTACGTTGATATACCAAACTGAACAGTGATTTTAGTGCAACATAAAACCCAGTAACTTCCCTCAGGAAAATAAGAACATTACCCTAGCTTCCTATAATGATTCATGGTTAATTTGGATAAACCCTGGGATTGAAATACGGAGTGAAGAACTCGCAGTACTGCCCCCGTGCAGCCATCCTCCCACTCCCACGGTTTTAGTGTCCATCTGTGTTTTCAGGATTGTTCCTTGCAAAGAAGTAAGTTAATCTGCTTCAAAAATATTATTGATATCCAAACACTAACATGGTTCAAGCTCTCCAAAGTAATCCAGGGTTTAGTAGGACTGAAGCGGGCATGTTTGTGATTTGAGAACGGAGGGTTTTCAATAGAGAAGCCTTTTTTTATGTGTACACGCTTGAGTGGGATAATTTTGCTGATCCTGTTTGCATTTTACTTTTTGAGAATTGTTCTTAAAAGATCTGAAGAAAAACTAAGCTTGCACTTTCTTGAACTGGTGAAGGCTACACAATGTTTTGCACAGATCTGAGCATGCAAAGGCAGGAAAAGTATGATTTGTGTCTAACTCTTTCTCTGCATCCCTTGAGATTTCTGTGGCAGTATGAAGTGACTGTTTAGCATTCAGTGTAGAGAAAAATGTTCCAAACGAAACCTAATTTTTGTCTTTGAATGGACTTGGGGACCAGACAGCTGTATACATGTGCATGAGTTGAATGCCTCTTCAGACTTTTAATATGTTTTCCATCTCAGTAGTGAAACTCTTCCGCTGAGAATTTCTTACCCTTTAATTTCAGTGGTGCTTCCCCTGGTCTGCATTTGGCTAGCTTTCCTAAGGAGGCAGTCCTTAAACATTTACAAGCTCGGTGCTTTTATCCACACTTTTTTGTTGGTTTTTCCCCACTGTTTGACCATCTGAGCTGTCTTAGCCTTGGTCCAAGTGCATCAGTTCTGACTTCCAGCTTTTCTTTCATGGGCTTACTGGCTAAAATACCGGCAGTATTTATATGAGGTATGCAGGGCTCTTAATCCAGAGCTGGATCCGCTGGGATCGGGGAGCGTGCAAAGCAGCAAAGAAGGGAAGAGAAGCGGACACACAGTTTTCAGCAACATCTCGGGAGTATATATGAGATGAAAACTGGAACTGGTGTCAAACACGAGTCTCAAAATAGAAAGCTGCAGCCCACCTTGGGCCTAGTGACCATCTCCTGTGTCCCGAGCAGAAGCGAGCGGGGTGCTCCGATGGCGCGGGTCGCTGCAACACTGCTGGCTTTATTGCGCTGCGACAACTTGCAGTCTGCGGTATAAAGAACTACACGTTTTTGTCTGCCATCAGCTTTGTTGCCGTATTACAGCCCTATGAAGAAGCGTTACGAGCGTAAATGCGTGGATTATCATGAAAATTTTAATTAAATGACTGAATAGTAACTAAAGATGGCAGGGGAGGCAGCGTTGCTAAATTGGATTCATTCCGTCTAGCTTTTGCTTTAGCCTGCACACTGGTTTTAGTTTTACATAGTCTTTCTCAATATTTCTTACATATTTTGAATGTATATCAAAACTGCTGCTTTGCCTCAGTTGTGCTGGTTTGAACACACTTCACCTTGGCAGAGAAGTCCTAGGCCCCCAGGGCTGGGTCGGGAAATCCTGGGTGAGTCCAGGCAAGGAGCTGAGCATCAGAAAACGTAAAAGAGTTCCTGCTTGGTCCCGTTGTTTCTGCTCAGCTGGCAGTCCGGGAGGAAAAAAGGAGGAGTGTGCATCAGGGGATACTCGCATTCGCTCGCCCAGAGCGGCGTCGGGAGGACGCAGCCTGTGAGGGCTGAGCTCTGCGGAGCAAACCAGCCCCTTCCCCACCGCCTTCGCGGGAGCGTGGCCTCCCCTGTCCTCCGCTGCCGCTGCGGCGAGAGAAGGTGGTTTTTACTTCGGAACGTTTTAAGTCACTGATTTTAATCTTGGTTTGGATTTAATTTTAATTGCTTTTTCAAAGAGAGATTAATTCTCATGTAGGTGTGGATATGTAATTAAAAACGATCTCTCGACTTAAGTTGCTTTTGTTAACCACGTGCATAGGCTGTGCGTATGTGAAAGCAATTACATAGTTGAATATACATCTAATCCTGTTCTTAACGTTTAAGTGTTATTGTGTTAGAAAATGATAAACGACTTCTTATTTGTGAGGGGATTTACTTTTTTCCCTTACGATTTCTGCCAAGACGACGTTCGAAGGAAAGTGGAATTCAATTATAAATCAAAATTTATTTCAGTGGTGGAAAACCAGCACTTAAAAACACTTTGTTGTTGCTTGAATATATTGAGTGTGTTGGATATCATAAAGAAAATTATCAAAGCGTATTTTGCACTTCCGTCATAGTGAGTTATTCAATACAGAAGATATTCCCCTAAAATGCTTTGGGTGGGTTTTGGTAGGCCTGCACGCACGGAGAAGCCTGAATTAGCTTCGTCTGGAACCAGTAGAGCTTTATGAGCAAATACTCCCTCTTGACCCTGTGCTTATTGCTGCCATGCCAGGCTAACTAGCGTGGGGGGAGCACTATGCAGACAGCGGGGTGCTGCCTTCAGCTCTCGGGATACCTGGCTCTCACCAGACCATCGCTAGATGCGGACGAGCTCTGTCCTTCGGGTGTCTGGAGGTCGAGTCCCGCGTCTAGGCTTTTCTGTTAAAGGGAGAAGGGAAATGAGATGTCCTGGTTTTAAAATTTTTGGTTTGTTTCTTATCTCCCAAGTGTGTGTTATGCTTCTGAAATAGATGGAATAAAGTGAATTTTAAAATAAAAATAAAAAGCAGTTTGCGTGCAGAAGAAACTCGCGTAGTCGTAACCTGGTCTAATGACTTCGAAAAGATGTACGCGCAGGTGCTGGCCGGCTGCTTGCTTCAGTTCTGTGGTTTGGCTTTCTTAAAATAGGCTTTTCAAATTTTAATTATTCCAGCCGATTAGTTCTGTTAAGTCATCATGCTTTTCATGTATTCTAAATACTTTTTTTGAAGAAATGTATTACAGTGTAATGCTTTTTGAATTCATCCTTTTTATTCACATGAGTTAGCGCTGCTCCCGCTTACTGTTTGTTCTTGCCCCGAGAACTGTCAGGAAGGACTGAAAGCAGAAATCGCCTCCCATTGCCCTCTGTGCCCACAGCTGGGTAAGTGCTGTTGTCTTCATGGCGTCTGCTGCCTTATTTTTCCGTGCTGCCTCCTGCTCCTGAAATGAAGTGTGGGTCCCTTGGCGTTACGGCAGGGCAGAGGTGTCCCTGCACGTACCCGAAAACTGGGCAGCTCCGAGCGAGGATTGCGTGGCTTGGGCTTTGCGGTCCCACACGGGCTCTGTTGTGCTCCTACCAGGAGTTTCCTGTTTCCTTTTGTGCTGTTGAATGTTGTGATTGGCCTCAAATCAGGAAAAAAAGCTGAGTTTGTCCTTAACCTAGGTGATAGTCTCCTTTTGTCCTGGTGGTGTTGGATTTCTGCTGAGCTTAGGTGCGCTGATTTCTGCCGTAGGAAAAGGATAAAGAGCTGTTTATCAGTAGCACCCTGTATGAGCGTATTATGTTGAACTTTTTGGTCATTGTTCCGAACAGTAATAAAAAAGAGTTTTAATTAATTTATTTTCCCACAATAGAAATGTTCAGCTCTTTTTGCTTAGATTGCATATTATAGATTGATTTCATATTCTTTTCATGAAGTATCTTTGAGCTTTGAAGCTCTTCTTGGTACTGTACGTTGTTTAGCAATAGGTTGTCTGAAAGAATCCCCCAAAGTATTCTCAGTTACTGTGAGTTTAATAAGAAATAAATTCAAATTTAATAATGTTATGGAGAAGAACTGTGTCATACTTGGGAGACGCAACCCACATACCATTTTCAGGTTCTGCAGATGAGTCCTTCCCTGTTTCCTTTAATTAAATGCAAAGTGCTAAATAGGTCTGTGTTCCTTGATAGTGTACCCTTATGAAATACAGATATGGCTACTTCTCAAAATATATGTAGATAGCCTCCCGCACTGCCTGTCGGAAGATGTTTAAATCTGAACTCCTTGCTTTTTGTTGTCCAAAGGAAACACTACTGAGTTTTTCCTCTGCTCCTGGCAAACCTTGCACACATTTTACAAAATCGAACCTCCTGAAGAAGTTACAAATTAGGATTGCCTGTGCAAGGAGCAACCTACGTACACATAAGACAAAGAGAAAACTTTCCGGTAGGCAGTTCCCGTAGGATAATGGTGGCATTCTTCCCGTCTGTCCCCGCGGGAGAGGTGAAAGCTGGAAGCTCAGCCCCTGCGGCGGCTGCAGCTCGGCGGACGGCAGAGCTCTGCTCACAGCTCGGCCAGGGTCTCGCATGGGACCCCGTGCAGATTGCGTCTGCTCGCTGTGCTTCTGGTTTTGTGGCTCTGTAACGGAAATAACGGGTTTTCTCATTGCTCTGGTGAATCAGGTTCTAACTTTCGCTTGAAAGTTGCAACATGTGCGTTAGCAGGAGCTGTGCTCCTCCAGACTCCGTCCTTGCGTCTGTCCTGGAGGAGTGTGGGTGTGATTTGGGAGCCAAATTCCGAGGGAAGAGGCAGGTAAGGTGAGGATACTCCTGTAGGCAGAGAAGAGCAGTTTCACTTCTGTGAAATCCCCTGGTTGCTACTACTGGGTATTAGTCTTTTCAGCTCCTCTTACCTGTCACTATTGGTGCAGAAAGTCTAGCTTAAAATGTAACCTGTCGGGGAATTGTATTTCTCTTATTTACCATATTGGTATGTGGATTTGTATAAATACTATTAATTTTGCTACTATGCCATGAAATACAACAGAAAATTGAACCTAAGTTAGAAAAGTCATAATAAAGGACCAGACTGTTATCAGCAGTGCTATCTGTCTCTATTTAATCAGTTTTTCTAGTCTTTGCAGAGGAGGGAATGAGAACATTGTCTAGAATGGGGTTTTCATTTTGATAACATGCAAATGTGAAAAGAGCCCTGTCTTTATTTTAACACTGACGAGTGCCTTGCAGTAATTCCTGTCTGCAAGGACTGTGTAACCTTCCATAGCACTGAAAGCTGAGAAGCACAGAACAACATCAGAGACTGCCTTCCCCGTAAATCTCCTTCCCATACCCACCGTCTGTTCTGTCCCGAGAACTTCTTAAGAGAACAGCACCAGTGGTATAGTGTGATGGTTTATGTGATGACGAACCAAAGGTAGAATTTAGTTAAAAAATGCAAGAGCTTCCCCAAAGAGACCTCTTCTGGCAAGTTGCTTTTAATCCAAGGATATCTAAACTGCGTGTTTCTATCATTTAAATTTTGATTGCACGTATTTCTGATCTTTCTTTCAAGCTTGCTGAGTCCCTCAGTAAACCAGTTGCTAAATATTTTATGTCACAACAGTCAAATGAGAAGCACCAAAAGCAGAATAATTTGTCTTAAAAATGGCTGTTGCTTTTAGAAGTGTATTTATCTGGCAGGATCACCTGTCTTGTATGAAGAGGAGGTTCATTTAAAAGATAATATATCTTCCCTTAGTATTCCCATGATTTGTCATAGTGATATCTTAGTGCAGTGTGATTTGCCTGCTGCAGAGATGATAACCATAATACCTGTAGGCTACCACAGTGTCCTGCTTTCGGCTGGGATAGAGTTAATTTTCTTTTCAGTAGCTGGTACAGCGCTGTGTTTTGGATTGAGTATGAGAAGAACGTTGGTAACACCCTGATGGTTTCAGTTGTTGCTCAGTCGTGTTTAGACCAAGTCAAGGACTTT
>JAVKLA010000093.1:39928865-39957406 GCA_034782735.1 Sagittarius serpentarius
GGGGTGGGGTGAGGAGCAGAACAGGCCTTGGCTCTGCCATACGGAAAACATCCCTGGATTATCAACGCTGTTTCCAGCACAAACCCCAAAGAGACCCCCATACCAGCTACTGTAAAGAAAATGATCCCAGCCGAAACCAGCGCATGGCGTAACAATTTGATGCGATGTGTATGCACATGTGCCTGATTCTCAGTATTGTTAGATTAGTTCAATCTAGGTATTCTTGGATTTGTTCTGATTTTGTTTGCTTCCCTCAAAAGATGCAGAAGTGTCTGGAGAACTTGATGGTTGAAGCAAAAATTGCTCTTGGCGCTTTCTGATCTATGTTATCTTCTCTTTAAGTGGAGGTGGGGAAAGGAAGTCAGGCTTAGTGAGGATTTTTTGATCCCCATCAGTTTCCCCTTACAGGATAAACATGAAAAGATCCCCACTATTGTCATGTTAATTTGTTCGCAACTTGATCGAAAGCCCACTCCAGTCAATGAAAGTTCCTGTTCTTTCCTATTTTCAATTACTTTGCATAAAGCTGGCAGAACTGTTTCTCCCAACACAGAAAGATACAGCAGCTCACCCCCTCCCCCGGGAAAGGAAGGTTTCAGTCACTATGCTGCAATACGCTTCTGTCGGAAAGAATCAGAAGTTACTTTAAGGTTTGGGAAGAGGCTTGAAAAGGCAGTTTAAAATGCTGGCAAGCGATTAACTGAGCTACTGGGAAGTTAGAGGTGATACGGTGGTGGGAGGTTCCCATCTGGACAGATACTATGAGACTTGCACCTACTCCGTGTGCATCCCCTGCGTCATCCGTGTGCTTTGCTAGCTCTTCTATTTGGTCAGCTGCCAGAGTAACTCTTCTTCTTTTTTGAGGTGCGGGATTTCGGCATCTTTGAAAAGTTCATTTACTGCCTTAGTAACAACTTTTGGGTTGTCTTTTTATTACGTTTAATGTATGTGTTGCCAGAAAGAATTTTCTTCTTGATTTGCTCCAGCACAGGTTGCTGAAGTCTTTCTTGCACAGAAGAATGGTGTGCAAAGACCAACAGAGTTTGCATATATTACCCACCTGCACTTATTTTGAATAGGATTTATTTATTTTTAAAGAAGAATAAAAATATACACACTAATGTCTGCATGGATGCCACCCAGAGGTATGTGTGTGATGGAATATTATTCTTTAAAGTTGTGTTAGTCCTGTAAGACAACATTGACTCTTTGTGGATAACTTATTGGTTCCTAATGTGCCTTTCTTCAACCTCCTGCTATGTTGGGTTCAACAAGCTTCCCAGTGCGGTCCCTCAGCTGTTTTTGTTACACCTCCTGAATACTTTGGTCCTGGTTTGTACGCTGGTTCTGGACATCTGGCCCTATATTTTACATCGCTTCCCACTCTGTGCCGCAGTCTACGTGAGCAGGGTCTAATAGCAGACAGGGATTGCTGTTTCCAGTCCCAACTTTCAGCTTGTTCACTTGCACTGGTATAAGCTACGCTGTGTTGGGTTAGAGGTCCAGCCAGCCCAGTTACTTGCCCACTCCCTTAGTTACTGCTCACGCAGGTGCTCTTTCCTACCCTTGTTCATCCTTGTTACCTTTCTCTGAACCTTTTCCAGTATTATGTCCTTTTTTTTTTTTTTTTTGAGATGGAGCATATCTAACTTGTATAGGCAAGCCATGGATTTATATGCTATAGGATGATATTCTGTCACCTCTATTCTTTTCCTTTACCATTTTTCTTTCTTTGCCCAACGTGTGATTAGCTTTTCTGACAGCTGTTGAGCACGGAGCTGAAAACCCTGAAGTCTCAGTCTGAGTCAGCTCAGTGTACATAATTTCAAATGTGAAATGGGGATCATTTTTCCAGTATGCATCGCTCCTCATTTCAGTATGTGACTAGACTGAACAGCACTCATCCCTGTGGGAATGGTAATGTTGACCTCCATCCTTTGCAAGATCCAATCACTAATTCCTACCTTAGGTTCCTGCCTTACCTATGTTATCGGTGCCAGACCCTATGCCACAGCTATGTGGCTTCCTTAAAAGCCTTAGCTGGGGAACTTTGTAAAAAGCTTCCTGGAAATCCAAGAAGACTACATAATCTGGACAGCTTGATCTTTGTTAGTCTGAACACAGGTGTCATGAGCCCTGCAGGTTACCCTACCGTGCTGCTGATCGTGTGAACTGTCTGTTGTGCGCCCATGTTCACAGAAATTGAGCATTCACAGTCAAATACATTTCATGGATCATCTAACGTGACCGCTCGAGACTTTTCCCAAACTCTAGGGCTGGCCCCATGACACTGCTTCATTTCATACTGCAGTGTGGTTCACGGTGGGGTGCAGTGAAGCCTTCGGGTAACACAAGTCCTAGCTCCGCAGGGCCTGTCTAAATGTAAACTCATACGGATAGCTAGGTACCATCTTAGGAAACACTTTTTGTAGTGGAAATCACATCATTCTGCATTTGCCATGTGACACTACTGTCCTGTTGCCTCTTCTCTTTGAAGTTTGACTGTTTTCCCAGCTATAGCCTATCCTAGCTGGGTAATTGCTGCCAAAATCCACTGTTAAAACAGTTTCTGTTGAAGCATTTGGCAACGGTGCAGGGAAAGAACTCACCAGATTTCCTAATTTTCTTTGTGTGACTGAATATGAGCCCATGATTTCTTGGCACTTTACATGAAATGCTTTTTTTTCTTCTCCTTGCCATGACATCTCATATACGAAATCCGCAGATTCAGTAAGGAGGCCAGAAACACTGTATATACATACAGCGAGGGCAGATGAAAGCAATGTCTAGCTGAACCCCAAAGTCCTTAGGAAATTAAGCTGTAGTTTTAGTACAATTAGTGATTTTCTTTGAAGTTCCTATAATTAGGATATCATCTATCTTTCAGTGGCTTTATTAGCATCGACAGGTTCCTCGGGGCTGTAGACAGGCCAAGTACCAGCGCGTTGACGTATTGCCCTATTCTGCAAAAGTCTGTGAGCGTTTCCCATCACTTCAGTTTCTCTGCACCGAGTGACACTTTTCTTCTCAAGCAGTCCCATTTGGCAGATGGGAGCAATGGGAGATGAATCTGATCCTTAATATGTAAAAACAAACATGAAAACAAACAGTCTAGATAACGCAGAGTTAATTGGGTCACCACTGCAGGATGTCTGACATAGTGAAAGGTCCCTCGGGAGAAGCTGTCACAACACAGGGCGCTTTGCTGCGGCACCAATGATCTGCAGAGACTACGCTCATCCTCGGAGGGCACCTGGGGAAGCGCAGACTTCTCAGGAAGATTGGTTTTTATGTTTGGGGGGGTTTTTTGGGCTTCCCGGGTGTTGGTTTTTTTCCTTTTTTTAAAAGTTTATTTAAACAGGGAAACTTAAATGTAAGCGAGCTTGAACCACCTTCTTTAAATATAACACAGTAGTCCTCAAAAATTTCCTCAAATAAATAATATGTTCTAGGGTATACTGTTCTTTTGAATGTTATGCAAGACAACGTATGACATCAGAAGTGTATACATACAGCATGGATAACCATAAGGAACATCTACCAGATGAATCCTAGAGCTAGTCAGAAACTTTGGAAACATGGAAAACTGACTACTTTTTTTTTTTTTTTTTACTTTTTGACCACATGCAAACCCAAAACAAAACAAAGAACAGGGGACAAGGACCAGCGATGTTTCCAATCAATAATCTCTTGGTTTGGGATAGTTTTAGAAAATTTTTTAGATGTTGCGCATTAAATCTCTTTGATAGTTCCCCCCCCCCCCCCATCTCTTTCTAAGAAAAGCAGGCATTTCTTCATCAGAAAAGATTACTGCAGCACTGGAAGACACATACAAATGGCAGAGTAATACCGCTCCACTGTGCATCGGTATCTTCCTGCACTGATGTTTGTTGTTGAATGAAGTTCACTTTTAATTATGTACCGCTTTCTTCTGCACTGCTGGCTTTTAGAATTGCTCTTTGCCCTAGAAGCTTAAATGTGAATATACTAATACTCACTCTAATATATCTGATGCTTATTCTGAGGCTTGAGTATGTAGAACTAGATGAATAATACTTCTTAAGGAGTGCCATCAATCTCCACAATCACCCTGGATTTTCCTAGGATTTTTTCTTTATTTCTTTCATCATGCAGAAAACTGGAGTCTGAAAAATGCTGATATTCATTCCAGAATATTTACTTCCCCTCTATGAAAAATAGCTTTTTGTCAGAGCCTATTTGAAGCTGAAAAACCTGCTTCCATTGCGTATGGAGTTGGTGATCAGGTTAAACGTACCAGCCCTTGACAGAGAAACAGGGCTTTTCTGGATTTGGCTTCTGAGGGAGCATCCTTTTCTTTAAAGTCTTGGATGAAGAATGGGAGAAACCACCCCTCCCATGGTCACGGATGTATTCTATCTTTCCTACATCCAGGAGATAATTAACAATGTTTGGAAAACAATTTTAAGCGACAGTGTTTTATTCTTATTTGGGATACCATTTTTGCTCATACATATTGATCAAGAAATGTAAGTGAATGTT
Organism: Sagittarius serpentarius; assembly: GCA_034782735.1. Lineage (NCBI taxonomy): Eukaryota > Metazoa > Chordata > Aves > Accipitriformes > Sagittariidae > Sagittarius > Sagittarius serpentarius. The sequence goes on from JAVKLA010000093.1 coordinate 39,933,387, forward strand.
GTCTTGGTAATCTTTTGCAAAACAACGTATTTTTAGCTTTACTGTGAAGACTGGGGCTGTATAAAATCCCTTTTTCTCTCTGAAGTCTGTACTTCTAGCCATTATTAATCAATAGCTTTGGTAGCTCTGCAGAATTCACACCGGCAGCTCTTGTTAAGGGGCTTTGAACAGCTTCTGGACTTGCATGCCCCTGGGTTTTTTGGTGGTTTTGCTAATTTACCTTTCCTAATATTGGGAACTAGCCAAGAAACCTTTTCCAGTGTATGTATAAGCAACCCACCACTCTGTGTTATGCCCCTTGTGCTCGTTTCCAGGATGTCCACAGAGTTGGTGTGGCGATTAAAGCACCTAAAATTAACGTGCGATTTGGGTAATGCTTTTTCTTCGTTGTTTTCTTTCTTTTTTTTTTTTTTTTGTATCTCAGAGAAGGAAGTGAAATATAGTATTGTCTTTGCATGTACAGTCAAGACAGTTCTCTCTCTCCTCCCTCTCTGTGTCGTTCTCCTCTTCAAAGGAAAACAAAACAGAAAAGAGGAAAAAAAAGCAAAGGCAAGGGAGGTAGCGCAGCCTAGGAAGGAGGCTGCTGCCCTCTCATGGCTCCCGAGGCGAACAGCCAGGAGGAAAGTGGTTAAGAAGCAGCTGCGAGGATCCCCCTTATTTTCTAGCAAAAGTTTCTTGCAAGGCACAGGAGCAGAACCCAGCTGTTTGACTGAACAGTCTGGAGCAGGCAAGGATAACTCTGAATGTCCTGAATTATTGCCAAGAATGCTGTTTTGTGGGATGTGATTTCCTTGTTTTTCAGTTCCTTCGCTTCGAAGAGGTCGTTTTGATGTCGTTTGACCACCACAGGTAACTGCTCCTCCAGCAGCAGAAGCCCATCAGTGCCTGGAGTTCATTGTCCTGAGTAAATGGGTGCATCCGCATTGCTTATAGAAACACTTGTCACCACCTCTCCCCCTCCCCCAGTACCGCTTTGCAGTGATAATATGAGGAGGTACAACAATATCCTCTCCAAAAGAGGACTTTATAGAGATCCTCATTGAATGCCATTGCAATTCTTACCCGCGTTCCTTTTTAAAAGATAAATTAGTAGAAAGGAGAGAGGTGGGATGATCCCTGAAATGTGACTACTAGCTTGTGCCCGCTCTTTAGAAGACTGAATAAGAAGCTCACCTAGAAGCACTGATGACAAAAATTATCCAGAAAGGGGACACTTAAAAGGAGGATAAAAGCTTTGTTTCTGTCCTCACAGTAAATTTTTCCAAGCCGAGTTTCCCCTAGGACTTTTTTCCACCAGTGCTCCCTTCCAGACTAACCTCACACCCCCTGAGGCATCGCGTGAAACCCAGCCTGCATCCCATGCCATGCTCTGGGTGCTCGTCAAGGGGCCCGTAGGAAGTATTTACCTGGTGGAAACGCTGCCAGCAAAACCACCTGATGAAACCTCATTCTAAGTGTGGGACAAAAGATGCCCGTGGTAAAGCCTCACAAAATCATAAGCGCTCGGGACAATGCTGGGAGCAGGTTTTAGAGTCTCCCCTGCATGAAGGTGACCTGTGCTCCACGTGGGACTTGCCTCTGTCCGAGAAGGGGGAAAATCACCTGCGATGTGACTGCTGGGGGCTCTGTTACTCATGCTGGAGCAGCGCTAATGTGTGCTTCACCAGCAATGCTAAAATTGTTGAAATTCTTTACCCAAGAACCCCAAATTTTAGCGCAGGCTAACAAACGCGTTGGCAGGAACGCAGCCACCGCGACGCAGGGCACCGCTGCAGCTTCCATCGCTGTGACGGGCACGCCGTACGCCGGCTCGCAGAGCCTCCTCTGCTCCCGTGTTCTCCCAGCGTCAGCATTTCCCATGTCAGCTTCTGAGCTTTTGAAAACCAAGTCACGGCTTTAAAAGCCATGGCTTTAAAGCAAAGGTTTGAACAGGCGAGAGGTGGAAAGGCAGGGAGGAATGATGGGCACGTTTCAAAGGCACTGGCAGTACGTGTGCTTTCCCAGCTTGCATCACACCTCTGAGTCTTTCCTAGTGTGTGACAAAATGGGTAATACCATTTTACGCAATGTAGCTTTACGGCAGGTGGAAGTGTTAGATGGGCTGATGCAGAGAAGGTACTTGAGTAGAAAAACACACAGCTGCTAGGTCAGTGAATATTGAAAACCTGGTACAGCGTAGGTCTGTCTTATCGTGAGAATAAAACGCTCGCGTGCGTGCCAGCCTAAAGCTCTCCTGTACGTGTTCATGCCCTAATGCTTTGAGCTGCCTTACGCTGCAGTAGCTGTCCCAGAGGCTTCACTCAGAGAAGGGACTCGGAGAAAAAGCTGCAGTCGTGCATTTTGCACCCGGTGAGTGTGACGGAAAGTAACGTCACGGGGGGGGACACTGCCGTGCTGTCCCGTGGTGATCCTGGTTTCAGGCTCCCCTCCTTTTCATCCACCATCCAAACCTGCCACGGGGCTGTAAGAGTAATACTTATTTTTAATTCTTTGATACTCCTGTAATAAAAATCATTACTGTGTTGGCGATACTGCGCTTGATTTAGAACATCGATTGTTAATTCTGGCAGTCACTACCAGCAGAGATTTTTAAATAGCAGGAGCCGGATGACTCTTTAGCAGAATAGCTCCTGGGGGACAGGGATTGGTTTTATTGACTGAGACTCTTTGCCTGTGGGTAACAGCAAATCTGCGCTGGCTCTTTTTTCTGTAATTGTGAAGTTAACTAGCTTCTGCCGTGCTGTCAAGTAGATATGCCTACATCAAAAATCACTGCATTTGCCTGCTGTGAGGTTTGCAATGTGTCTTATTAAATGTTTTCAGCTGCTGCTAAACATTAAGGTAACTGATAATTTACCGGGTATTGAGGATCTTCTGTGTTTTCAAAGAAAAAGCTGCCTTTATTCAGCATTTCTACAGCTGTTGAATTTGGTGTAACTTTTAACCAGTGTGAACGTTTTTCAGTGAACCATAAAGCTAAAATAGATCTTGCGTAAATAGGAAACAGAGCTTCTGAGGTGGGAAGGTATTATCAAGTAATGCTATATATGATTATTTTTAAATCTGTTCAATCATGATCACTTCAGTAGAAGCATCCAAGTGGCTTATTTAGCCAGAGCAAAATAAGTCACTTATTTAGTCAGAGCAACCGTTACGGATACGTCAGCAGGACTGGGAGCGAGGGGCTGCCTTGGATTTCTCCTTTGGGGAGAAAAAAGAAGGAAAAGAGATATATTATGTCCATCAGAAGAGGGAGCAGAGGCGAGCTGCTGACTGCCTTGCTGGATAATCCTCCTCTTGTTCCTCTCCAGCTGCCAAATTCCTGGCAGGGCTTTGCAATAGCTGCAGTGAGTCATGAGTTCCCATGCGTGTTGCAAACGGAGACCGTGGAGCATGCAGAATTCATCCCACTCAGCTCTGTGCGTGCGGTGCCGAGGGTGCTGGCAATGCCCGGCCGGAGGGCTCAGCCCTCCCCGTGGTGCGTGGCGGGTGCTGCTGCCCAAAGTCACACCCAAACACCAAGGCCGCAGACCGTCCTGCTTGCTCGCCCCTGGTGACGGCGCCGTCGGCCAGAGCCAAAACCGCTCCTGGCCCTGCTCGCACCAGATCTCACGTTTTCCTGCCAAAAGCCTGCGTGGGGTTACCAGCGGCGAGCCAGGCAGGCAGCAGAAGCCATGCGTGTAGCTACAGGACTCGAGCTCGTTTTTCGGCGTTTCCTAGCCACCTTCAGACCTGAGGTGCAAGGCATCGTGCCCCCGGCCCCGGCGAGCTCTGAGCTGGGACCTCGGCTGCTGGAGGGAGGATTCATCTTTCAGCTGGTTTCAGCCTGGATCCTTCCCTTGACCTGATCAGACACAGCTCCTGGTGAAAAGCAACGCACTTCAACTACTGGCAAGTGATGAATGTGTAAAATTACCCCGGGTTTAGATAAGATGGGAGCTTGATTTTTCTTTCAAGAGTGCATCAAGCTGACAGTGCAAGCTTTTTTCTCTTTTACCTAAGGGTAAACTGCCAGAATTTGTCCTCATTAAGGGGATAAGTGTACTGAACACAGCTGCATTCATTTCAAAGGCTGCCTGGTTGGCAAAGGCCAGACCAATTCCTCTTTGATATCCTAAAACCTAAATGCAAGGTTGGATTATGTTGCATCCCTTCATTTTTTTTTTTCTTTCTCTTTTTTTCTTCGTCTGGTAGCAGTGGCTGTAACCCAGATGCACAATCCCTTCTTACTGAGCTTTTGATTCAGCAAACGGATACCTGAACGGTTTGCCTTCCTGTTCGTTCATCCCACGTATTTGCCTGCCAGGGCCAGCCCTGTCCTGGATGGCTCCCGGGCAGCCAGCTCTCTTCTCGGGAGACGGATAATTCCAGAGCTCTCCTATTGTGTAATTTAACTTGGCGCAGGTCCTTCCAAACCTACGCAGTTACCCGATAACTGACCTTTTTGTGGCCTCATTATAAAAATATGACAATCCTCACGGCACACAGCGCTTTGCTGCCACTTTACAGGGCTGTCGTGGCATTTGGGGGGAAACACAGGGAGAAAAGTTTGCCGCAGTTTTCTGCGTTCGCTTCTCCTCCTCGCATTGCCCCACGTGCCTCTCACGGCTGCTCTCCTCGTGCTTCCCCCGCAGCCTGGCCCTGGTTGGGTGAGTTCATCCGTGCAGGGACGCGCCGCTGCTCCTTGGGGCACGGGGGCTTGGTACCACGGGAAGCTGCCGCCTTCCTCGGCCTCATCGCCGCCTGCTAAATCGCCGTCAGCGACATCTGCCAAGCTGGCACCACTGCATGAAGCAGAAAGTATGTAGCGTAGGGCAGAGAGGATCATTTTGAGCTTGAGAAGGAAAGTCCTGTCTTTAATTTGAAATAAAACATTCAGACTACGACTATCAAGGTAGCCTTGTTAATCACCTACAACTTCAACTAGTATTTAAAGTTGATTTTTCTAGTGTTGTAATGATTTTGATCTGTAGTTCACATCAAATCAGCTGAACTCTCACTACCCACTGACTTTCCGGCGACACGTGTCTCCGCCACTTCACTGCCGTACATGTCAGCAGGCGAGCATAAGGTCTCTTGAGACTTCCAGACTGATTTTTAACAGAGGCGTGTGGTTCAAACCGGCACACAAAAGCGGGAATGTTTGGGGTTTTTTTCCCAGCTCTTGTACGGCAATTAGTACTTCAGTGCAATAGAAATGCCCAAGCAACCGTAACCCGCTGCTTTTCAAGGCAGGAGCCCTTGCTCCTTCAGTATTATTCTATTACTTTATATGACTTTATTTCTCTGCAAGCAAGTGCCTGATATAAGTGTAATTGTATTGTGTGATGGATGCTGGCTGGGTACAACCGTGACAGATGCATGCTGAAACTGTGTGAAAATTTTTGCAGCCAAAGCAAAACTGGCAACTGTTTGGCTTTCCGCCAGCTTCGCTCGCGGGTGCACAATATCTGACGATTTAACTGCAATGTTTACAGCAGCAAAAAGCAGTTCTAGGCATGGTTCTTGTCAGCAGTGGAGAGCAGATAACATCTCTTATTTTATTGACCTATGCCCGCCCCTTAAATCTTATAAACCCGTCTTTATTTTTTTTTCCCCACTCTGCCCTCGTCATACTTTTAGTCAAATTTGTAGGCAAGATGGAAAAGCTCTCTGCTTTGATTCCTTTGAAAGAGCGCAGCTGCGTAAAGTATTGGGCACTTTAATCCTGTAACTTTATTTTTTGACTAGTGTAACTAGTGAGAAGTCACCTCTTGTATCTTCTCATCCCCTCTTCAGAAATGCTTTCTTTGTCTCCGTGAGCTTGTCTTGCATCACAGGACGGCTACCAAGCACAACCGTGAAAATCATATTGTAAAGGAAAACCATGTGATGAAAAACATTGTTCTCCTAGCTGCAGAGGCGAGGACCAAAGGAGCAAAAGGGGCTGACCACTGTTTTACACGGTGCACTTCTCCCGGAGCACGTGCACTAAGCATGATTTTGCACGGTGGCATCTGTCCCCAGGTCACGTTCGTCTGCTCGCCTTCCCTTGGCGGGGCAGGAAGGGAGCTCCCCACTTCTGTGCAGTTCTACAGTTCTGTGTCTTTGTGTGCGTATTAAATATTAATTAAACTGGGTATAGGGATGGTATTGGCCATAAATGATTGCTACTAAAGCCCACTGTTTGGCATTTGTGTCGGGGCAACATGACAGCCTGGCGTAGCGGGTGGGAAAGCAGGCGGCCACGCCTGCTCAAGGTGCAGCTTTGCAGTTTGCTGTCGACAGTAATCAAGGGTCTATAAACAGCCTGAAACACGATTTTGCCGATGTTTCTACAAATTAATAACTTGCAGGTACTGGGCTCCTATGCTGTCTTGTGTAGGCCATGGCCCATCCTTGTGCTGCCCTGTCTGCCACCCCAGCCGCGGACGAAAGCACCGAGCAAAGCAAGCGCGGAAAGGGGTCGGTGCTGTTGCTCTTGGCAGGTTTGACGTGAAGGTGACCGACCGCAAGCGAGTTTGTCCAAGTGCTCACGCTCCTGCCCGTGAACGGGAGCCTGCAAGCCTGCCCGCGGTCACTGGGGCAGTGCCGTAGGGACCTGCGGGAGAAGATCCCCAAGCAGGGAAAGGACAGCGGTAAGAATTGCAGGACTAAATGAAGCACCAATGCCTTAGTGACCATTTCTCATCATCCCCGGTGTTCCTGGTGTTTGCACTATTTCTGCCCCTTGAGATCCCGAATTAGATACACAGCCAAAACAAGGTCTCCGACGCCCCCATTCAGCGCCAAAGGGTGAAGCAGAAGTGCGTTCGTGGCGGGCCGATGTTGGCGCATCCCTGCGGAGAGCCGGGGCGGCCACCGCGGGTCTGTCCTGGGGTCCAGAAAACCCAGAAAGCAGAGGTGGGAACCAGCCCCTCTGCGCTGCGTGGGCAAAAGGGCGGCAGTCCTCTTGGAAAGGCGGCGGTAGGGAGAGGAGGAACCTTCTAGGAGCGTGTTTTCACCGCTGTCCCTCCAGGGAAGAGCAGAGCCCTCAGGTGCACGAGGTCCATTCCTATGGGATGGGACGGCACTGGCATCGTGCGCTTCGGGCCTTATCTACTGAGAGGTGTTCAGGCAGCACATTGACCAATGGGAAGTTTTAAGTATTTCACTAATACCTAATATAAAGATAAAATCAAATTGCTTTGAAGACACAATAGGCTATTTTGTTAATTGAACTATAGATGCAGCTTCAATTTGCATGGAAATGATCAGCCATGATTGTCCATATTAAATAGTCATTTTTCTTTACACCCTCTTTTCAGTGGTATCCTTAAAACAGAATGACGTCTTTTGGTGCATTCTCAATGGGTCTTTCCTGTTCTTTTCTCTTAGAATATCTTGCGTGGTCATAGAAACATATGATGATGATAGAAGCAATGTTCAGAAAAATGATGAGCAGCATGATCCAATATGAATATTCATAAGTGTGTTCAGATTTGATATGTGTCTGCAGAGAAGAAAAACATCCATGGGCCAGTTCTACAGACAGGCCGTTTTCTATGACGTTCACGGGAAAAAGTATCACGGCTATAAGTATGAAGATTCCTAGAAAATATAAATACAAACGTTGCAGGTGAAACTGTAGTATTATTTATGCATCTACTTGTAAATATTCTACTTAAATTGGTTAGAATACCTGGACTAAGACAAAGATTAATCTAGTATTTTCCATTAGTAAAATATGAGGGCATTTAAAGGACTTTTGTCCCACCTAATAGTATCTGCCAGGTGTTTTGACACTGGCAATTATATCTTCTGCGAAAATTAACAGATTCTCACTGACTATTCTTAGATAAGGCCATTTAATGTAATTTTTTTTCACCGAATTTAGTGCCGGTAAGTATAATATATTTACCCTTTGGGTGATTTGCAGAACACCTATTTGAAATGAGCCCAAATTCATGGGGTACGCAGTATCACAACTGGATAAAACCCTGAGCAACCTGATCTACATTGAGGGTTGGCCCAGCTTTGCTCAAAAGCGTAGACTTAGAGATCTCATGTTCTTTCCAACCTGAATTATTCAATGACTACTGTGATGAGCCAAAATGAGATGTCTTATTAGATCTGTATCTATTTCCTATAGCCTTCTGAATACAGGTGGAGTTCACTTACTTTGACATTTAGCTAAATAATGCTTTTTCGTTCCTACTTTCATAGTGCTAATGGAGGTTTAATCTCTGAACATGTGTGAAAATATTTCTATTCCTTCCCTCTAGGTACACCATCCTACACATGTTCCCGCTGACACAGGTTCAGGTTTTTGCAGGAGGACACTGGACTTTCAGGCCATCTGGTAGGAGAATTAGGAACCTTCAAGATATACTCACATATCACATGATGCATGATTTTTCATAAAAATATGCCCACGGCAAAATAGACTTCCAGGTCATAGCACTTACAGGGCTGTAAAAAGTAACCACAATCCTCAGTCAACATGGGGGTTTACTTTCACACTGATATTTATTTTGGCAAGCCCACGGTCCTTTCATTTCAGGTCAAAGCTTGCAGATTCAGGCTGCATTAACGGGTGCTGGGCTCGGGAAACGAACAACTTTCTCATGTGATAAGACAATGATCTGCTTGTCTCAAAAGTTGAGTAATTGTCTAACGCAGGCTTTTGCTCACTTTTCTTACTGTGTTTCACGGCATCCACAGCTGTTTTGGCATCTATCTTTATACGCTGTGTTAGACATGGCTGGAGAAAAAGGGTTGGGTTTCACACCCCCACCTGTACTTGCTATGATTAAGACTACATTTATCTGTACAATTCCTTTTCCATCAAGGTCTCATTTTGGCAAAGGCAGCTCGCAGAATGCGGCCCCAGGACAGGATGCTGCTGCTGGGGACACGGCTCAAGGGAGAGCAAGCTCCCGCTCCGCCAGCGGAGCATCTTCAGACCTGAAGAGCTTTTGGAGGACAAAATGCTAATGCGGAAGTGCTCTGTAATCAGATGTCTTTAACGAAAATTTTCCGAGTTCAAACCTATTATTAGAGGAACGCGTAATCCTCTTGAGACAAATTGGGTGTGAGCGCTGAAGTCATTGCCATAGCGAGATGAAGAGGGTTGGAAGGTGCGTTAGGAGCAGCAAAGCTCAAGGCTACTGGGCGAGAGAGGGGTTACACCTCCAGGGAGCTGTTTGACAGAGTTCACATCTCTAATAACAGCGTCTCTACCATTTTTTTTTCTGCTTAGGGAATGTTAAAACTTACTTTGTTCTGTGAAAGTGAAATAAATTTTGCCATGACTCAGTCCTCCTAACTGCCACTCCCCCATGTTAATGCTGTTGTGGATGTACTTAATTCAACACGTTTTTCAGCAACGAAGCTAGAGTCCATCCTATAGATTAGACCTTAGAGGCCCGATTTGGTATGTAGGTAACCCAGCAACAAATATGCTACAAATACCATAAAATAGTGATGTAAGGTCTTAAGGAGGTCACAAATTGCACTGTAGTCACATCCAGTGCATGCTTTTCTGTTACGGTTTTGTTCTGTATTTGTCAGCTTACTCTGTTCTTCTCAATGTGCATCAGGCATGAAATGAGGCTTTTTCACTTCCATTTTTGCTGCCAGCGAATCCAGACTCCTACTGATCGATGGTGTCACTTCAAGTACAGAATACTATTTTACTGGTGCTTAAAAGATAATTTTCAGGTATCCCAGCAAACAAAACCAACTGAACAGAATACTTTTCCAAGTGTTTCCTTTTATAGGTATATATTTCTTAATCTTGGAATCAATGAGAATACAGTATTCATCCGTATGGTGGGTAGAAAGTGGTCAGCATGGGACGCATTACTCACCGCATAAGGAATTCCAGGTATAGACTCCGGTGGGTCCCAAAAACGTCTGGTAGGGATTGCTGACAGCATTAGTGCAGGTAAATCCAGAACTCAGAAGGGAACTCAGTAAACTGAGAACCAGAATCACAATAATCGCCGTGATCATGCTTTTCGCCTTGGTGTTGCTCAGGTTATCTGCAACTGAAAAACAGCAGCTCAGCATTGATAATCAGCCTTTCCGGCACAGTTGGGTGGGCTTGGACGACCTTTTGACTTACTGACATGTAGCTGCTTGGACTTAAAAGCTAATAACCAGAGATTTGGCTGATCTGTAGAGATCGGGATGTAGCAGGAACAGTAGGTTTGGACAAAGCACATGAACCCAAATCCAAAATGGGATGAAGGTATGTTAGTCTGAAATAAGTGCATCTCTGCTAATGCTGCAGGCACACAAACTTCTCGGGCATCGGGTTGGGTAGTAAACTTCTCTTCCTTAGTATTTCTGCAAATATTTCCTCTTGACAAGGCCAGACAGAAATTTTATGCCTAAATCGGATCAGAAAACTAGGTGTTCCTCTGCCTGTTGTTCCTGAGATGTCTGGTAACTTCTACAGGTGCCTGATTAAAGCTTGGCTCCAACTGTAGATGATTTCCTTTTAATATAGCAGCAGTCCCCCTCGTATGGAATAAATCTGACAAGGGGATCAGCTTCTAAAAGTTCAGTAAAGCCATTAGCCTGGAAGGGTTGGGTGCATTTGTAGGACAAATGTATCTGAGCGTGGTCTGTCACGGACAGATGAAGCGTGGTTGGCCATTGAGCTGGTATTCATACCCTGACTAGATCTGTCTCTTGCCACGTCCTGCAGAAAAAAAAACGGTGGAGACCGTACTTGCTCCCTTCTTTTAAAAGAGAGGAGCAACTCCTGCCTTTTTTCACTGGGAGGACTGGGTGCATGGAGTGCTGTGGCTCCCAAGGGGCCGCGCTTCGTGCCCACGGCTGGTGGCCCTGGGCTCGGCAAGGGGACGAATATGGGCTCCTGAGCTGCCGGCTCAGCCCTGCCCTCGGGCTCCTGCGCTCAAGGCCTCCGCTCCTGAGGCCATGTGGCAAGGAGTCATGCATCTTAACATCGAGCATGCTGGCACCTCTCCTTTTTGCTCCAGCTTCCTACAGTTGTTGCACACAGATTGTTGCCTGGTGTAGTTTCTGTAGCTATACGCGTGGCTGGCCATATATACGTGGCATGTATAGTCAACCCCTCCAGGACTGTAATCAGTTTTATTGTTTTTGCCTAAATCCTTCTAGTTATTTGATATGTTGCTGATAATGAGAGACACAAATGCGATATACTCAAAATGTAATTGCAGTATAGCTGCGCTGAAATACGTTATTTTCCTCCTTTCAATTTAAAATTGAAAAGGCAACTATAATGTGCCTGTGGCTGCCTTAGCCTATAACAAACACAACAACGTTTTCAAGCTCTGTTGAAATGGGTGTTGTGATAGACAGCCATCTGTAGGAAAACTTCCTTTCTATGCTGCTTTTAATACAAAGCCATTACTGCAAAGTATTCCGTTAGTGCATAAACTGGAGAAATCATAGCAGAAAAAATAGTAAAGAACCCCATAAAAAGAAAATGAACACTCATAACAAAAAGAAGAGCTATTAGAAATAAATGAAAAGGAGAGCTTCTCTCTCATTTTAGATAATATTCCTGGTAGGAGTTAATTTCTGTTTGAGGAAATGGCAGGTAAGGATGTGTTATAGAAATCAGTTGTAAATTTAAGCAGTTCTCCTAGAAGGAGAGGAAAGACAGGCATTCAGGAGACATCGCCCAATTAAATGGAAGTGAGCATGGTGCCGGTTGTGCCATGCACTCGCGCTGAAGCAGCCTTACTCCTTCGGCATTGCCTGGTTCAAGAAATAAGTCTGGAGCCAAATCAGACAGGTTTGTGTAATTTCCCTCTGGCAGCCTCACTTAATTTTGTCACTCGGAACATCTCCAGAATTGACTGGCTACACCTATTGCACCCCCTAATTGATCTTGTTTCTCTCCAACAGTGATCCGCAGTTTAGGGGATGTAATTTTGTCAGTCTCTGCCTGTTGTAAGCACACCTGCAACAGCACAAGACTGTGGCGGCAGATTTTTTTTTTCCCTAAATAAAGCAGTCTGTGCAAACTGAAGGAATCTGCAGTAGCTGATCTACCTGAATGAGATCGATAGCAACCCATAGCTGGATAACCTCTGCATCAGTGTAAAATAACCTAATTTCAGAATGAAAGCAGAGCTTTTTGCCTTTGCCAGGTCTCTCCTTCATTTCCTGTATCTTCTTTTTTTTTTTTCATCTTTAACTCTTGTATGGTTGGATAGAATTTCCCAGACTTTTACTGACCTGACTGTGAGTGATGTCCAGCTGCCAGCTTGGAGGTCTTCTCTAAGCAGTGCTGATCTGGCAGCTTTTACGAGGCCTACGATCACTTACGACACATGATCAATTGCTCATTTTAAAAAACAAACAAACAAACAAAAAAACAAAGTACAGTTCAATATAGCTTTCTACTTTTCAGATCCCAGAACACATCTGGAAACTGAGGATAATGTTAATGAAGTTCCAGCAATTTTCAAGCATTTGTCATGTATTTTAAAAGTTAGAAAGTTAATCGATTCCTCTCTGCTATAGCAAATTTCAAAGACTTCCTCGTGTGCTGTTGGCCTTGCTGGTTGCCAACAGTCAGATAAATCCTGACTTCACAGGACCCTCTGGGTGTGCCTCTTGCTGCACCCTGCTCACAATTTTTATGTGTTTTATGTGGAATCAAGCAAAGCTGTAAACAAGCCCTTTTACGGACTATTATATTCATCGGTGGATCCCTTCTAAGACAAATCATTAAAACAGCTAATGAAGACTCTAAGGCCTTAAGTTATTAAATAACTTTTACATTCTGCCAGATCATTCTGCTCATTCCCAGAGCCTCCAAAGTAGCTGTATTGATTTATTGCTCTATTAAGGTCGTTCATGGCAGTCTGTTAAAGAGGCGGCCCTGACCAGGCAGTTCATGCACTGTATGCTTGCAGAAACTGTATTCATTTGTTTGTCTTTCATCTTTACGCTCCGGAATGTCTTTTAATGTTGTGGTTTCCAAAAAAGTAAGTTATGGTCTTTGTAAAGGCTGTTGATAATCTGCTTTTGTATGGCCATTAATAAAAGCCAACCTGGGCTACTGCTAACAAGTAATCTATATCCTCAAGCTATTGTCTTTGATTTACTCTTTCGTGATTTCCATTCTCCTTTTCTCACACCCAACTATGACAAAGCTATTCGAGAAACACACTCAGGGCGCCCAGCAGAGACCCCCAGCCAGGGCATACTTGCTGAGCGACAGATCGCGCTGTGATTTAAGAGGATCCTTATAACTCTTCTTACTGTTGTCTGAAATGTGAGAGTGGAGAAAGCACAGCACTTCATTTCTTCATAGCACAGGCAATCCATTTACTTAAGGATAACATCAAATGAAGGACATCTGCTGTGTTAGGAGGACATGACTATTTGAATTTAAAAATAGTATGTATGCAATTCTGTGAAGTATTTTTCCTATTTCAAGGATGTATGGAATCATACTTAATATAAAATATGACAGTCATGCCTAGTATAGAGCCTCAGAATTAATTTAAAATCAGTTCATTTCATCTTGCCTATATGCCCAACTGAACTAGTGAGGGATGTAGACAAATCCATATTTGGACTATTTATAAAGCATGACTTCCTTTCAGCGGCTGTTGAAAGCAACTAGCAGCTCCAGAAGCTCACTCGTTTTGTTCATCCCTAAATGGCTGGTGTGGGAGAATTGAGGTAACATTTTGTAAATGATAAGCTCAAAACCCTAAAGCTGGTGGGGGGAAAACCACCCCCCCCCACCAAAACGCACGTAGACCATGCAAAGAACTGAAATCCTTTACCGATGCAAGCGTTCTGTGAGTGCTTGTCATTAATTGTAATTAAAATCTATCTAACGGTAGCGCCAGGGCCCTGGGATTGGGTGGTGTTAGCTACTGTGCAAAGGCAAGACACGTGCCCCGAATTCCTGCCAGACTGCACCCTTGCCCTGCAATCAGCTCTCCACGGGTGGACTCCTGGTTTCACGGGGAGCCCTGTTAAAATCAGCAAGCGTCTGTCTGCATGGCGCAAGGTTTGGGGCTTGAGCCAACCGGCATGGGGAGATACAACCACATACAAACTATTTTTATAAATGCGTACTTACTCTTCTAAAGATTACTTTGATTATTCTGATATGACTGTAAATAAACTGGTTTTTGAATGACTTGTGATTTTGTATTTGTTACGTAATGATCTCAATATATGCCGTATGCTTTGCTAGGAACGCTGCCGTGTTCAGGTTTTTCGTGACAATATAATTGTTATAATGTGAACCGGCTTGCGTGATATAGCTTTCCCACTGTGGTAACCTGGGTGCCTGTTTGTACGGGTACAATTTCTGGACTATATTAAGGTGGGAAAGAGCTAGGAGATGGGAACCATCTGGAGGCTTAAGTCTGCTGTGCTCTACCGTGGTGGCTTCTCTGTGATGGGACATCTTACAACAGCCTACCAAAAAAGAAAAAAATTCTTAAAGCACATCTCATGTTTCAAAATTGTTTGACCTACTCTTCCCAATTTTTGTTAGGTTTCTTTTGACTGGCTTTTTTCACTTTCACACATGTATATCAGCATTATTGCTTTGAACTCGGTGAGACAGCAGGATACATAAAACGAGTGCAAATCCTTGATCCTTGCAACAGCTTTCAGGCTTATCTACCTGTGGGCTTTGCAAATGCTTTTCTTCATATCAGTAGAGCTACTTGTGCATAGAGTTAAGCAAATCTTTGCTGAACTGTGTGAAACCAGTACTGAGTCTGTGGTTCGTACTTGGTATGCATAATTTCTTGTTTCTGTTTTGCTTTTTCTCATGTTTTGCTTCTCATGCTGGGATTTTTCACACTTGTCTTAACTTTCTCCAAGGTTGCTCTAGGTAAAACCCCTTCTGCTCTTCCCCTTAGTTTTTAACTTTGTTTTATTCCCATGTAGCATCCCTCCTCCCTTATCTCTCAGTTCTGCTGTCCTCCTTAATTATTTAACCATTTTTATTTTTTTTCTTCTGTAATAATTTGAATATTGAGGATAAATACCAAGAACTGAAGATGCACAAAAAGTAAGATCTGTTGCCTATCAACGTAAGATACAGTTTAATTTGAATCTACTGGATGTTTGCTGAAATGTTATTCTAATAACCTTGTCTCCAAATCTCATCTCAGAGGTTTTTTTTCAAAGTCATGATGATGAGGAGTCACCTGAAAACTGCTCATTGGGTGAGGGAAGAAAGGCCTTATAAAAGATATATACAGGCTACGTTGTAATTCATACTTCACAGTCTAGCATAAGAAAAAAAGACATGAGCAAGCCTAAGTTTTGAAATACTAACCAAATGGTTAAGTTTGATAATATCAGTTAAAAATGGAATGAGGTGCTCTTAAAGGAAGAAATAAAAGGAATATTGTCATTAATGTGTAGGTCCAGCACACATGTAAACACCGTATCTGTCTAAATGATTGTTGTACATGTTTTGTTCTTTTCCCTTCAGCAGCCTCCTAAAACCTTCTATAAAACTGATACTGAGTTGATAGCAGGTGGCAATATGTTTTAAATCAAACAATGTAACATAATGAAATTAAAAAAAAAAAAAATCCTGGAAGGTGAATTAGTTTTGTAATCCTTTAATAAAATGCTAATTGAATGTTGCTTTTCTGTTCCTCACTGAAAGCTTCTGAAAATTAAAATCGATTTCACACAAAGTTCCTATTTTGTATTTTTCCCTTGTTCCAAGCCGTAGGCTAAGATCACAGGTAATTAGAAGAAGTTGCTATTGGCAAGAATGCTGCAGCAGTTCTGTGCTTTTCTAGGGTCTTATTTTATACCACCTAAATCCCCAAACTGGTTTACAGGTATTCTTGTTCTCACTTAAAAGTACTACAGTCACAGATGAATACAAGAACGAGCCGCGGTTCCTACGTCCTTCACCTGCACGAGCAAGAAGACGCCATCCATTTCCAGGCGTAACAGCACCTACCTTGGAAAGTCCTTTCTGAAACCTGAAGTCCCACGTTGACGAACTGTTCACAAGTACCGCTAAAAAGTCCGTAGGTGAGACTCACGGTAATGCTGGAGTTTGTGCCGGAAAAGTAAACCTTGCTACTTATCCAGCGCTGGGTCGCCAGCACAACGCAAATCATCACGAAAGAGCAAATGGAGGCAAAAAAAGCAGACGCAAACATGGCTGTTTTTTTTCTGGACGGCATTTTGTCAGGCAGAGGTTTTCCCACCGGTTCAGGGTATTTTCTTCGCTTTAGTCCTGCTTAGCATGAGGCTGTTTCCTCCTTCTCGCTATCTGGGACCTGCTCTCTGTGCTAACAGAAAGTTACCCTGGTAAACTTTAAGCGAACAGCAGTGGTAATAAAAATGTAAAATAATTGAACTTTGGCCTGGAGAAAAGGTGTTGCCATAGTTACGTAGCGAAACCAGCCTGGCAAAGGCCGGGAGGAGTTGTCGGCAGATGATTTACGATTGCCTTGCCAAACGGTAGCTTTTCAGATCGCGGCTGTGGAGACACCTTCTAGAGCCCGCGGGTTCCCCGCCGGCCTTACTGCTGTCTGGGAGACGTCTTCCTCCCTGACAAAATTTTCTGGCCTGTTCTTGCTTTTTCTCTTGAAAGGCTGATAACCAGGCTGGAAAGAATTTTTGCTAAATCTGTATCTAATCTGTATCTAATGTGTTATGGTAAAGAGTAATAAAATGTTCCTTCTCTGTTCAAATTCCCAGCTTGCTTAACAACTATCTCTTTTGTGAGCTCTTTTAAATTCTTTATGCTCTTTGTGAAAACTCTGGGTTGGTCTTGGCTTTTGCGGGGGTAGGGAGATTCTATCTACGTCTATAGATTATTTTCTAAGGAAGAGCTATAATTCTTAATTAAATTCCCCATATTTTCACGCAATAACTCCTTCCCTTTTTTTTGACCTTTTTTTTTGACAGGGAGGAAACAAATACCTTGCATAGGGATTCATTTCAGTGAAGCAGTGGATATGTAAAGGGAGCAATACTGAAGAAAATCTGTTCTGGACTATAAAGCAAGAGAATATATTCTTTCCTTCTGCCCAAATTGACCTAAATAAAGACAAAAGACAGTAACAACGTGATATCAGACAAAGCATACATTGTTTAATAATAAGACTGAAGCCAAATTTCTAGAATTTGAGGTAAACTAGGCACCAGGGTCTCCATTTTGTTTGTATGAAATCCGAAATGTGAATTAATGATCTATTGTCAGGATAAAGTAACAGAGATTCCATTAGCTTTTATTTCTATTCATCATAATGTCGTCATTCCATGTTATACTGAGCCCATACTTCTGGACCATCCAGCGGTTTTTTAATTAACCTTTTGAAAGCAGTCTGTTTTAACAGTGCTGCTAAATAAACCCATTGAGCTGTCTTCCTGAAGCTTGACTGGTTTGTACTGTAAAGACACTGAGAGATCAAAGTTTTATGAATTTGAAACGGCAAAGAATTTCTTGGGAGGAGAAACTACCTGTTCTGTAATGCAGTGTTACTATACGTAATTCTTCTGGTGTTAGGATTTCTTGATTCAAAACTTTAAAGCAGTAATCACATTTGAAATCAATATGTATTTTATGTCCGGTCTTTTATATGATACGGTCTTGTGTATTTTTTTTTCAAATTATATGGGACTTTAATGATACTTTTGATGTCATTGCTTTTAAGAATTTATACATTTTATTCATAAATAATTTATGTGCTTCATGTATGTACTTAACATACGTAACATAGCAGAAATCAGGCAGTATACAATTTAAGCACCGAAGAGCAAAGGGAAGCTTTTCAGCCCTTCTAAGGAAATAAGAAACAAGAGACTTGCCTCTCATTTTCTGTCCAGTACTTCGGTTAAATTTTAACCATAGCAATATGGGTAACCTTTATTAGACTGATCCTCCTCTACAAGTTTATTAATCCAATAGTTCTATTCGCCGTTTAGTTGCATACAAAGAGCATAGTCCAAGTATTTAAAGGCCAAGGATTTTTTTTCCATAAACTGAGGTAAAGTCTGCCTGCCTGCCGTCAGCCCTGTGCCATCAGCTGTGCCACTTGTCCCCTATGAAATACATTTAAAAATATATATATATTTAAGAATTGATATTTGTCTTGGTACTAACTTTGAGGGAATAAATTTTCAGCCGCTGGTCAGCGGTCGTCCTTTGGCAGACCTGAGAGAACGAAATTTAAATGAACTGAGCACCCACACCTTTAAAAATGCTAAATAACAGAGAGCAAGGACTGTAGGGGATAGCCTGTAGTTCCTTTCTAAACAACCTTATTTATATTTAGTTTACAGTGACTCAGCTGAAATTTTTGTGGCTCAAATTGTTGAAACTCTCCTGCGGTCCAGGAAATTGCTCTGTAAATGAGACTGCAATTTGCCTTTTTCTTCCCTGTCCCCTTGAAGTTAATCTATTCTCTGCTGATGGTAAGATTCCTTGTGTCTTTTTTTCCTCACAGCTACCTAAAAAAGCATCATATAACTTGTAATGAAAATTGTGGTTTGACATGACATACCTCATCACTTGAGAGAAAAGGAAGAGATTGGTTTCCTCTGACTCAGAGAAAATATTTCCCGATCAGCATCTTACCGACTCTGTCCCCACTAATACAGAGTCAGCTCTGCACAACAGTCAAACAGAAAAATCACAGCAATTCGTTATGAATCAGATGGATGGCAGAGAGATTTGGATCCTTTGCAATATAAAATTACACATTGCCCTGTACTTTTAAATGTAGATTATGCGAGTATTTCTCTTCTGTTTCCGTACAAGTTAGTTTGCTTTAAGCAACCAGATGTGTAAAAATATAAAATGAAAGCTTTTATTTGCAAACTTTTCATACGCATTTATCTTTCTGTGTTATAAACACATTCTTACACGTGAAAAAAAAAATCACACGGTGGTTTGTTGCTTTGCCCAGAGCTCCCGAGGGATGCCGTTGTCTCCCGAGGGATGATGCCGTTGTCTCCCGAGGGATGCCGTTGTCTCCCGGCTGCAGCAGGCAGGCTCCGAGGGCTCGCTCCCAGCTGGCTCGCAGGTACGTGCGCTCAGCAGCAGCCGGGGAAATTCAAGGTGAAGCCATTGCAAATTGTTTTCTGTTCTGCTGCAACCGCAATGTTTAGCGGCGGTTGCTGGTGGTTTAAAAAATTCCCTAGGTAGTTAAAGTCTTTCATTTAAAAACCAATTGACAGGTGGCAAGATGATTTAGCAGTGTGGTTGGCTGGCAGTTGTGCTGATATTTGTGGTTCTCCTTGGACACCACCTTTGTGGTACACCCTTGTATATCACACAAAGCGTTCACTTGCAGCCTTTTTAATTTTCCATTTTCCATGTCTAATTGCAGAGGAGCTCAGCATCTGAGACGGCAAGATCCTTGAGCTGCACTTGGCCCCAAAAGGAGTCGATAAAGCCTCATGCGAGGCAGATGTATGTGCGGCATTGCAGGATCAAGCCATGCATTACCAACATTGCCTCTACCTCTTCTAAGATGGATAAATTGTAATTGAAACAAATTATTGTAGAGATACTACAGAATACTAAGAATGAGATTGATTTTTTTCCTCTGGTAGCTTTGCAGGCAGCATTCTGAGTGGTGATGGAAACAGGGATTTGCTTATGCCTTTTCGACTGGGTGAGGGAAATCGGATAAAGCATCATGAATTTTATTGTAGCTGGAGATGAAAAATTTGAAGCTCAACTGAACTGCAAAATTATTGCAACAACCGTTCGGGAAAGTGAGAGGGATGTGATCACAACAATTTTTGTGTATCCATACCTCGTGCGGTAGATTTGTATTATTCCATCTTCTGATTTCATTCTTCTCTTGCTCTGACCTTTTCTACAGCACTACTGAGAAAAACCCAAACACGTTTTAAATGTTGTTTGGATTTCTTCCCAGAAAGTGACTAAATCTTCTCAGCTGAGAACGCCATCACTAGATAGTTATTGATTTCTGAGCTCTGACGCTGGAGCGTATTGGTTGGTATTGGAAAGACAGCTGGAATATTGCAGCATCCCTCCGGAGCAGCATCCTTTCACACGAGCCGTCAGCAGGAACAGTGACTGCTGGTTTCCATCTTGAAAGAAAAAAAGGCAGAAGATCCCAAAGCCACCACACTGGTACCAACGCAAACGCGATGAGCAAAATCCTGTATTAAAATGATTGCCTGCTGCAAGAGCCTTCCTCAGTTTTACCACCTGAGTAAGCTAGCTGGCGTCTGTTCTGGTATCTCGAGGCACAACCTGTGCTACTCCAGAATACATTTACAACACAACTGCGTTTTGTACTCGGACACCTGAAGAGGTGATGCCCAATATGCCTGACCTTGGTAGAGGAGGAAAAGCCACATTCAGCATCTCCTCCGCTTGCCATGAGCGCTCCTTCCCCAACGGAAACCCCCTTGCCTCACGCAGTAGCGAGGGGCAGTCCCCGAAATTGCCTTTGCTTGAAGATTTTGAGATTAAGAAATTAGCCGGCATTAACTTTTGGTAAGAAATTAATTCTTCCATTCGGAAGTTTATCTTCTAAAACTTCTGGCACAGCACATGCCAAGGCAGGTGAAGGAGAGCTGTACCTCGGCAGCAGCTCACTGAACGTCTCACTTCTTGCTCGTCCTGTTTCTCTCCATTTCCAAGCCGTAAAATGTTTGAGGGGTTTGAACAGAACAGCATAGGCCGTTCTGGTAAAATAAGAGGTTTTAAAATAGAATTTTGAAAGCACAGAGATGTTTCCCATTTTTCTTTAGCCCTGAAGGTCAGTGACTGCAGTTACCAAAACAGCTGAGCTCCACTAAAGCCTCTAAGATGTCCGAAGGTATCTTTTTTCCACACCTCAAAAGATGACTTGCAAAACTTTAAAATAATGTGTTTAGGCATTTAAAAAGTTCTGTCATTCATGGCTGGATAGTGCAAGTTGAGTGGTCAAGTACAGTTTATTGAAGAGCAGGGGAAAAAAGCCTTCTGGCCTTGTAAGAAGCAGAAAATACGGCCTTTGCAATAATTTCAGTTTAATGAAATGTGGCTTTGAAACTGCGTCAAGGTTAGTAATGTTTAGAACAAACCCTGGAGGTGGAGATGGAGAGAAGAGCTGGCAGGGCAGGCTTTCATTTATTGCAGTTTCTGTAACAATTATAAAGACAGGACGTCTTGAATACTTAAATATGTTCCTAGATACTCATCGTTTTAGATTCCAAATGTAAAAATCTTAGAGAAATACCTCTTTGAAGTCATTAAATTAGCTACCGCTAGGATGTTACGTATTCTCATGCTTTTGCCCAATTATCTGTATTTTAAAGAGTTTTTCCTGTATTTTTAGGCTGAGATATATTTGCAGTTACACAAATCACGCCTCTGTACCTGTTATTTGCTATGCTGCCTCTGATTTTCTAACTTCTTCAGTACATTTACAATTTGTGTTCCAGTATATCAGTAAAGAGAGAGATCTACCGTGCTGCTACCAAGGGTATAGTGGCCATTTCTCAGTAAATATGGAAGCCTGGTAAATATTTGGAGAGCTTTTGTCTAAGTGAAAGGAACCAGTAGGATTATACTCGGTATCGTTTCCTTTAATAAGACTATAGGTGCTGCTCCTTGAAATCCTTTCTCTCAAGGCTGTGACCACGCATTATTGTCTTTTGGGTTTACGGGCACAGTACAGAAAGCAGGAAACGTAATTTTATCTTACTTGGTGCTATCAGGTTCACTATCACGCTGGAACAGCCGAAATACATTTTTGGTGTTCAAATATTGCCTATTTCCTATCGTATATTTCTTGAGCTTGAAGCAGCGAAGACACTTTTTGAAACAGGGAGTAGCAAAGTGACTATAATTGCTCATGGGAAAGTTTCCACCGCTTCTACTGAAATAATGTTACTTCCACAGCGCGAAACAAGGGATGCGGGTGCTGGGTCCTGCCAGAAGCTGTCGGAGGTCCTGCAGCTCCTCCGGCAAATTGGAAGCAGGGGTGAAACTGTTGCCAAAGAGCTGACATTTCTGAGAATGTATTTGATTTGTGATGGAAAGAGAGGAAAAGTCAGATGACCAGTGGACTGTGAGTTGGACAAAGAAAAGCCGCTGTTGGAGCTCTATCGGGCTAAACGCACAGACATCTACCTGTTGTTATCTTCTTGTTGCCACAGCATTTCAGTCTTCCAATTTCTTAAATTTATTTTCCAGTGAAGCAAGTAAACTCTGTCAATGTAGCTAAATTGCTTCAAATCCCATAGCAGCTTCATTTTTTATTCTCTCCCCTTTCTTACCAGCATAAATTCTCTTCAGGCCTTGATCCTCGGCTCCTAGACCTTGTGGAGTACTAATCGAGTTTGCTGGATAAAGCGCTATATCAGAGAACATCACGCTATGTTGTTTTTCTTTAGCCAACAACTGAAGATAAGACCAGCCTCAGGCTTGTTGCTCCTGTTGACTCCAGCTCATTAGTGTATCCTGAAACACATCAGCAGCATAAACCCGGGCTTAGAGGTATCCTGGATGTGACGGCAAGAAAGCAGAGCTAGGAACACTGATGTGGATTAGCAAGGCTAAATTTCTGTCATGCTGTATCAATAGTTTTATTTAGGACTTGAGTATAGGGTGCTGGAGCAAGAAAGACTGGATGAAGTTTCTTTCACAACCTTGTTTCGCAATTGTACAATTTATTTAGATATTGCCCTTATCTACAGAAAATCTCCTTCCCCCAAATAATGTATTAATAACTATAACGTGCATTTTCTTTGGTTCTTTATTGTACAACTTGGCTTCATGTTTCTTTCTCATGACTAATTAATTTTGGAACCACGGTATAACAGTACTTTTAATTTCTGCACTAATAGAAAACGTAGTGATTTTATCCAACAAGTATAATAATTCCATTTATTTTATCGCTCGGATATAAGCAGTCATTTAAATTAATATACAATTTCTTGCAAATGGTTACTAGCGAGAAAATTGCTTACTTGCAGTCATTTGATCTACAAACGTGTTCATTAAAACCAAATGCCTTCCTGCTACTGTGCCCATTTGCACTGCCATGTCTGCTGAAAGATTTTAGCCTTCTACTAAATTGCTGTTTCCTAGTCAACACGATGCCAAAGGGACATAATTAGGCTCTGATTAAGTTTTCTGCAGAAGACACAAATATTCACAGATGTTCTAATATTTTGTTTCGATGGTCTTTTCATACAATCCCTAACCGTCTGACATCCTTTGGTACGCCTAAAATAAATATGGTGTGCGCGGATACGGGTTTTTGAAAGCAACATATCCTCGAATTCCTCCTGGAAGAGAGATTTCTTCTGCAGGGAGACTTTTCTGGTTTTGAGAGAGGTGGTATATCCTACGGACTGGAGACAAAAGAAAGCAAGATGTGCCTTCAGACTCCCTCATTCTCGCCTTTCCTCCAGTAATCCCCTCCTCCCTGTCCTACTTTCCAGCCTGACGTTTCTATTCTGGGTTCCACCGTCCTGATTCATCGGCCCTGTGCAGCCCAAGCTGCTGCAGAGGTTTCTTGGAGGGGGAGGTGGGTGCCAAAGGCCTCAGAGTTGTCCCTTCCACCCCGGCTCCGGTGGCAGGGTGGCGGGTTAGCGGTCGGCTGAGGGGACAGGGGAAGGATGCCGGGCGGCAGCCTGGTCCTGCCGGAGGACTCTCGGGTCCCTCCAAGCAGTGTCACACCGGTGACCTCGGGAAACGAGGGTGCCCGCTGCCCAAGGAGCACTCACACGCCCGGGCCTCCTGCTCCCGCGCATCCCCAGCGCTGCCCCCGCTGAGGCGCGGGGAGAAAGGAGGCACTTCCAACGTGCACAGGAGAGTAGGGCCGGCTGCTGAGATGTTGGCCGGTGTAGTCGTCGTGACCCTGCCCCAGGCAGCGGAGCCGAAGCCCGCTGTGAACCTGTCACCCGCAGATCAAATCACCCTCAGCAGGCGGTACCGGCTGATGAAGCGCCCGCCGGTGGGCAGGCGAGCTCCGGTCGAGCACGGCGTGTGTGGGGGGGGGCGGGGGGGGGGGGTGTGGCGAGCGGGGGTGTGTGGCGCGGGGGTGTGGGGGGCGGGGGGG
>JAVKLA010000093.1:39957812-39969606 GCA_034782735.1 Sagittarius serpentarius
GCTGCTGGCCGGCCGCGCAGGTGCGGGGGAGCCCCGTCCCCGTCCCCGCCGGGTGCGGAGGGGCGGCTGGGCGATGCCCTCGGTGCCCCGCGGGAGGCCGGGCCCGTCCCTGGGCTGCGCGTCGGGAAGCGACCGGGGTTTGCGTTCCTCCTCCCGCAGGGCTCCCGGAGCCGGCCCTGGCTGCCAGCCCGGCTCCCCTCCCACCCCCCCCAACGCCCCCCCGGGGCCACGCTCTCCCTCCGGGGGTGTCCCCGAGGCGGGCGGGGACACGCGTGGCCCTTTCTCTGTGGGATGCCCGTCCTCGGGACCTACCGCCGTGCTGGAGCGGCCGGAGGGGTGGGAGCCGAGAGAGCGGCGGGCACCCTCGCGTCGAGGCGAGGTGGCCGGGTGCCTCCTCGCTTGGCGGGGGGGTGAGGGGTGTGTGTGTGGTGGTGTTACACCAGGCAGGTTTTTTGGGCGATGCGGGACGCACGCGCCATGGCACCGAGGCCAAGGGAAGGGCCTTGGCCCCGCTGACAGGCATCCCTGTGAACTCGCCTCCACGGCACCCAAGTGGGAAGCGCTGTTGTCTGAGTTGCCAGGCTCTTCCCCGGCCCCCGGGATGTGAACTCGCCGCTTTAAAAAGCTGTTTTGTCTCCTGTCAGGGCATCCACGCCGTTTTCATCCAGCTTTTTCTGAGGTGAGCGGGGCTGTGGGTACGCGCGGTGCCCAGGCGCGCAGGACCGGTGGCTGAGGCGGTGACATGGCTGTGTCCAAACTCTTTTACGCTCCCTTGGGCAAGATTAATGTTGTTTAAAACCCGTGCGTTTCCACTTGTGCTGTTTATTGGTTTGCTTTTACGTTGGCTGGCCGGTTCACGCTGCCGACAGCGCGGTGCCCTGGCGAACGCTGTGAGTCGGCACTAAATGGGGGTCACCCGAGGAAGCGGCGTCGGTGCTGCTGCCCGTGCCACCTCTGCCCTCCCCGGTGGCCCCTTGCCCGTGGCAGAGCCGTCGGGCACGGCGAGGCTCCAGGCTCCCCAGAGCCGCTGACAAGGAAGGCACTTGGTGGTACGGAGGTAGGTGTAAATCCTGCAGCTGGTGAAAAACTTTGTATTTTCCTTATACAGGCTGTGAGGCAGAAATCAAATAAGGCTTTCATGGAAAAAATTGAATTTATTACTTCCAAAACCAAAGGTATTGTGGTTTTTGTCCCCTCTCTGCTTATGGTTTTGTTTAAAATACTGTCAAAAATAATGACAAACCTCGCATGTGAAGACAGCTTTTAACTGTCTCCCATAATTGGATTTTTTTTTTTTTCCCCTGTAATTGTGGGTTGTAGAAAGGCTTACTGGATATCTACTGTGAGATTGATCAGTGTTTTTTAATTGAAAAAGGATGTCTCGATTTTTTATTTATTTTTAAATTTCTCTGTGGGGTGCCTCTCCTTGTGGCTTGTTTCCATTGCTCTGTGTTCAGCTGCGTAACTTCTAAACCACGGCCTGTGTCTGATTTGTGTGGGGTAGAGACTGCCGAGTTAAAAGAAATGACATTGCTTATCGAGCTTTTGTTCCTAAGATGTTATAAGCTCTATGATAAAACTTGGAAAGTGGAAATAAAGAGGCTGAGAACTGAAAAATATTTATTATGTCCATGGCAATCTTAGCTTCTGGGCACGTTGCGCTTTGGGACTTCTGGGGAAAAAAACCCACAACAACAAAAAAAACTCCAACAAACCCAAACCCCAAACAAAAAACCCCAAACTTTTGATGAAAATTAATGACATTCAGCTGGCAACTCAATGTCATTTTAAGAGGTTTTTTTATGTGGATCTAATGCGCTCTCCTCCCCCAGGAGGCACGTTAAGTTCCCAGTTAGCTTTGCTGGGTAACAAATGAAACCATTTTAAGTCTTGATGTGGGAAGGTGCAGGTGGTCTGGTGGCACCGGCCCTGTCTTGTTCTTGCCAGAGGTGGAAGTTGGGCCTAATGAGGGTAACGATCTTTGATTACTGGGGGGGGGGGGGGGGGGGGGTGTGGGGCAGCCTGCTTCTGCTTTGTGCTGGAGATGGTGTCACTTGTGCCCCGAGAGACAGAAAGGGGGTAAGGATGGAGGTGGGACAAGCAGAGACCATCCGGCTGAGGTCTCGGAGATCAGCGGGGCCGTGCTGGTGTGGATGCAAACATCACGTAGTGGGGCTCTGCATTAGGGGGAGTGAAGGGAGGTAACCTAAAAACATTTGTTTTCTCAAGTAATAAAATTTGTTGTTTTAAAAAAATGGGAGAAGAAGGGAAAGAAAATAATGCGAGCAAAAAAAATGGTGTGGGTGTAGTGTTTGATTCCTTTAATTTGCTCGTTGCTCACAAATAAGAGAATTACATAGGAGCTGTGTTACAGCAGACGTCCTTGCTTGCTGTGCTTTGACAAACATACTCTGTATTCCCTAAATGCATTTAATACATTCTTCCAAGTAAAAGGTAAAAACTGAATTCCTAGTTTAAAAGCTTCCTATGCCCCTGACACCTTTAATAAAACCAGACATCTTTATGTACCTCAAATCCGTGTGATGATGCTGTTTGGACTACAGTAGTTTATCCTCAGCCTGTGAAGTGCAGGTGCGAAGTGGGTAATTTTAGCATATTTGGGTCCTTGTTTGCTTTTGTATCTTGCTTTCTCTTCTCTTTTCCACTGCATGTGTTTATGTTTATCTGTTATCTAGCTCAATCGAGGTTTTTCATCTATGTGAGTTAAGGGCTGGCCTCCGCCAGAACAGCTGTCTTGAATCCCTGTTTTTCTTGGTCTTATTTTTCTTTCCCCACCCTCCGTTGCATTCCCAGCTCCCTGATTATATGGCCTGGGCGATGTCAGAAATGCACCATGTGGGCTGAAATTATGGGAAGCTGGAAGATGATGGTTCGGGGACTCTGCAGGTTCGAGGTCTGCGTAAGACCTTCCTCTTCCACGCAGTTGTTGCTTACAGGAGGTTCTTGTGAAGCTGAAGCAGAGGGTGGGCAGAGCTGTGGTCCTTGCGTTGCCCGTGTTAAGTGGGCTCTTGCACGTTCCCAGCAGGAAGGTGACAGCGGTGGCTTAAGGGGTTTTTGAAGTTTGTATTTTCTTGGCTTCTTTCTCACAGGATGGAGTGTGCTTCATTACAGCAAAAGTTGCGCTCATTAAATAAGTTTGTTGATTGCAAGACACCTGCCTTGTGCTGTGCCCGTCGTATGCTTTTTGATTCTTCTGTAAGAGAAGTTGTGCCAGAAGTTGGGTTTTTGGAGCCATCGGTTTATGGACCAAAGCTGCAGAGCTGTGTTCTTAACTGAACTAGTTTTAGAGCGTGTTATAGGAGTACTTTGACCCGTGTACTTGGTGACCTTTTTCTCTTTCATTTAAGAGGTTATATGAAGAAAAACGGGTGGACGTAGGTTGACAAACTGCAAAGTGAAAAAGAGCTGTAGGAAGTCTGCCGTGCAGTGCTGCTTTGTCACAGACGTCCTTGGAGTTTTCTCAGAAGCTAGCTACACACATTATCCGTCAAGTGCTTATATACTTCTCCATGTTTGATAATGTCATGTAAATTTGTTCACCAAGATTTCGGAGCAGGTCAGTCGTACTGTAACGAAGAACAAAAAAGAGCCAAGGCAAGCGCTGAATGCTGTGTAGGATGAAAAAGAGAAAGATTAGAAGGAATACTGAGTGTTTGCCTTACTGATGTCCGCAGTGCAGTCTACCCTGCTCGCTGAAGGAGTGGGAGGTTCTGCAGGAGAAATTCTTCAATTATATAGAGAACCTGAGTATTGTGTTTGCACCTCTTTTGAATGATGTTGTCATTCTGTAAATGTGACATTGTATTTCAATCTCTATTTCCAAAATACTCTTTGGCATACATTTATGGCAGGGCTTAACACCAGGCGGAGATCCTGTGTCTGAAGGTTGTATCAGAGCACTTTGAAGGCCGTCAGCAATGTATGAAGATGCTTTAGTGGAAAGAACTTGCCTTTACATAGAAACATTGAGGTGAACAACTCTGTCTGGAAGTACCCTGAAAATTTCTCAGCGAAAACAGTTGGCAAGAAAATGGATGTTTTTGCTAGAAGGTGCTATTCCATCGATGTCAGGGGTGTCGGTATGAAGGGACCGGCTGAGTGGTGGTGGCTGATCTCTGCGTGGAGCAGAGGTGGGGCAAGCTGGGGTCTCGTTCCTGCCCAGAGAATGGGGAAAGCAGCAGCGACCTGCGCTCTGCGAGACGAACCCGCGAGCCGAGGAGCCCGCAGTCAAACCTCTTGTTTTGGGAGGACGATGCTGGCGTTTTAATTTTTATGTAAAACGTAGCAATAGGGGGCAAGGTGAAGAGATTGCTGAGTGCACAGTTCAATGTTTGAGTTTACTGAAAGGTGTAAAGGGCTCTTAGGAGTTTTGTCAGGATTAGCAAGAGTGATGCATTCAAAGTAGATGGGGAGCTGCATAAGAAATTGCTGCTTGTTTAAAATGGAAGGCCTAATACCGTAATCGTAACACGTTTGAGTTTAGAGAGAACCACATGGTTTACCCAATCCTGGAACATAAGCCGTATGCTGCATTTCAAGGAAATACTTGTTTTTTTAAATTCATGTATAAATAGTGTAGTAAAACCAGCGCAACGCGGTGTTCCCGGTGAATAATGTACACAAACATAAACTTGGTTATTTGCTCCGCATCCAGTACCCGCTGGGATGCTGCGGCTTTCCAGCGCTGCGTCCTCGTGGCCTGGGAAGCGGCAGTGGAGGAGCTAAACCCGAGGGCTGCTGTTGTGACGCCTGCAGTGAGCAGGTCTTTGTTTCTTGATAGGCATTTCATTATTGATTCTTTGATACAACATTAATGAAAGCAGACGACTTCTGTAACCTAAAATACAATTTGGTGCCCCGTAATCAAAAGTATTGGAAATTGAATTGATACATTATTAAAGAGTTCTGAATTACGTGTTTTGTGGAGCATCGTTTATGGGTACCCTGTATGCGATGCTCGTTTTACGGGTTGAGAGCTGTCCTAGGGAATGATTCAGATATTGCTTTAGCTGATTTGCGATGTGATGCAGCAGAATTCAAGCTGAATGAAAAGCGGCTGTAGCCACCAGGCTGCTCTGCGCAGGCTTTCTGCATCCTTTTTAAGTGTGATCTTTTTTTTTTTTCATTGCCTATGCCCTTCTGCACGAGGTTTCATCCAGGTGTAGTCTTTGTCCTGTCTGATAACAATACATATTGTATAATCCCAAATGCTATATGGGTTAATATTAACAACAACAATGACAACAAAAAAGTGCTTGTATTTATTCCAAACTTTTTGCTGCAAAGTAGATAGATATCTTTAAAAGGTAGATGTACAACAGACCGGAAAACTTGTGTAAGCCAGAGCTGAAATGAGTTTCTGATAAAACAGAGATTAGGAGGAGCTCAGCAGCAGCAATTTATTGAAGTATTTGTACATGATTTATTTTTGAGTTATTCACAGCATGGAACACACTTTTAAGGCATGTGCACAGGGTTGTGCTTTTTAATTCAGTCGACTTACTGCAGGTATAATAATTCCATCAACGATACCCTTTTGCCTGCCAAAATCATCTGTGTTGTCTGCAGAGGATGCCTCTGGGAAATGGGAGAATAGGTGGGAGATTTTCTTGCTGATGGGAGAGGGTGATGCAGTTGGACTGTATTTTGATTGCAGCGTGCTCAGATTTTTTCTTCCTAAGTAAGCCAGCCAGCCGATTATCTCCAGTGAAACAGCTCCCTGAACAAGTGTGGCATTAAAGGCTGCGGTTTGCTGTCCTCCTGCTCTTGGCAGTGAGTGAGGGGACAAGAGGCAGTCTGTCCTGGCACCCGCGGCACTAACACGGGAGCCCTGGCCCTGCCCGGTGCCGTGGCTGTCGGGCACGGGGGGAGCTGCCTCCGCCCAGCCCCGACCGCTGCTCACTGAGTACGTCTCCTGTCGAACAGCGGTGCCCTAAAAATGCCCTTTTCCCTTTGGCTCCTGGCTAGTGACTCACTGTTGAAGCGGCAAAGTAAAAAGCTGGTTGCAGAGATGTAGCGCTTGCCCGCGCTGCAGTGATGTATCTATATTCGAAGGTGTTTCCTGGCTAAGGGAAGAAATAAAACTGGAAAGAAATTCAGTGGGGTGGTTTGTTGCTTGCAATGACAGCTTATTGTCACTGGAAAATGTGCCACAACTCAGGTGTGTCCCTTTTATCCCCGCTGTTAAAGGAAAAAGTGTTCAGTCCTGAAAACTTAGGTTACGAGATATTTTTTTTTTTTTTCTGTTGTAAAGTAGTAATTTCCAGTAAGAATGAGAGATCCAAGCAGGTAAAACCAAAAAACAAAACTGTAAATCAGGTAGAGGTGAGATGGGATACAAACTGAAAAAATATATGAGTGATGGAAGTGACAGTTTTTGGATTATTGCTGTTGAGGCAGCTATTTCATGCAGGAGAGCCAGGACGCTGGGTGAAGCTGTACCAGTCTCACTGCTGTTCACTGAAGATAACACACACAAACAAGGATGCAGCAACATCAAGAATCACCAGGAAGAATGCAGTCTTAAAAAAGCTTTGGGTCAATAGTACTATGAATTTTTATGAAAAAGTAAATGGCAGAAGACTTAGAAGGGAGGCAAGGGAAGTGTGCGTTACTCGTGTCACTTTAAAAGATCGGGACAAAATAATTGGATAAGCTGGAGGATAAACTTTTCTGCTACAGCCATGGAGTTAGATGAACTAAGAGGTCTCCTGCTACTTCTAGGTTTTGTTGTGCCGGAGGCACTAGAGCAAAATTTAGAATGAAATATGCAACTCCATGTTCATGCCAAGATCTTACTCTTTTGAGATCAATCGGTTTCAGGTTTCCTGATGGTTGGGTGTTTCTTTAATTGTTGTGGTTCTTGAGTTTTCTTCCTCTTCAGATGAAAGATTGATTTTACTGAAATAAGTTTTAAAGAAAGCTTAGCTAAAATGGAGTGCTGGCGTAGTTCATGACGGTGCCCCTTGCAAGGGAGTGGTTGAAGACTAGCAGAGTAATTTTGATTATCGGCCAGCATAACCGGACTGAGCTGAATTGTGGGAGCGTGATGCTTTTAAACATCACTGTCCTGTGGATGTGGCGTAATGTGGATTGTAATGAGGACAGAGTAGTTTGGTTGGTTGTATAGAGCTAGTACTTCCCTGGCCCGTGGTGTTGCAGCCTAGAGGTCATGGTGCCCCGTGGTCTGCGGGAGTCCTGTCTACGTATGCCCAAGGGTGGGACCGTACTCCGTGAGGTTCATGCTGTGTCGTCTTTTATCTTGGCATTTGCTGCTGTAATTTGTTACCTCCCTTGGTTCTTTTAATGCAGATTTTTATCAGAAACAAAAGATAACTCTCTGGCAAATGAAAGCCTGTGTAATCATGGCTTGAAGCCAACAATGAGATTTCGTGGTTAAAGACCCTCTTGTTTTCAGTATGTTTGATAAACGATCTGTAGATACTGCCTTACCAAGAGCTGTAGGTCTTCAGCTTCAGAGCAGTTTTCACTACTACACGGGATGCATTTTAATTTTTTTCTTAGAGGGGCAATTCACTTTTCAACCAACCTTTCTGTCTTTTAATTTATTTTTGGTATAATGTGGCAATTTGTAAGCATATCTCTGTGTAAAGTCTGCAGAGAATTTATTAGAATACTTTCTTGTCTCACTTGCCTGAGTAGTGCTAGGTCTGTTCTCGGTCCTAGTGTGCTTCAGTTGCAATTTTTAGACTTCCCGTACAGTAAGACTGTGGTTAGAAGAGCGTGAACCTTTCAAAGCATACTTAAAATTATGGTTTTCCTAACAGATCTTATTGCTGAACATGCTGATTCCTTTACCTGTGTCTGTTTCTCAACTGAATTCCAAACTAACAGTGCAAATTAAAAAATAAACAAGAACAAAAACAGTCTTGTCCAATACAAATGTATCAGTTAACCCTTCCTTCACCTTGCTTACTATTTCTCTTAGTAAATTCCATTTTTATTGTCTTTTGCCCTTTAATCTTGTCATCTTTGCCGTTTGTCCTTTGACGATTATTTTTTCTTTGCATTCCTAGCCTTAGATTCTGTTGTAATACACTGTATATTGCTTGAGCTAGTGTTGTGCTTTTTCATGAGTAGTAGGCTATTGATTTAAACAAGCAATGAGTAATGTTTGTATCCCATGTTCTGCAGGTTTAGATGTCTCGGGTACTTTCTGAGGGTTTTTTTAATTTAGATTTGGGTTTCATGAATGTATTTAGTCATACTGCACAATGTGACAAAATATTTAATAACTCATTAATATTATCTGCTGCCTGTGTTTCTACTAGTCTTGTACAATTGGGCAAAGTTTGCAAATTGCTACTGAGAGCAAGATTGTGGTGAAATAGCTTTCATATTGCAGAAGAAAAGCTTTTGTATAACCGAGTTAAAATGATATATGCTTTTCCTGTTAAATATAGGGGTGAGTTTAAATGGGTTCACATTATCATTTTGTTTGCAGTTGTCAAAAACTCATTAATTTTAAGTCAAACTACCTAGCTTGCTGCTTCAAATTGCTTTTAAGTTACACATGTTCTGATCAATCTTGAAAAGCCAAATTAAAAACTCAGCTGAGGGCACATTTCAAGGCCACAGATAAAACAATTAATTCTAATCGTTTTTTCACAGGCTAACCTCCCACCTCCAGCACCTCACCGGTTCCCGGCAGAACTGGGGGGAGAGGAAGTTGGTGACAAATATTTCTAGGAAGGCGAGGAGGAAGGGAAGAGGTGGAAACAGGGAACTATATTTAAATAATGACCTATCTGCATTACTTAGTTTAAACTATTAGAAACAAACTTAGGAAGATGCGTTGTTGAGATAATTGGTGCTATCATGACGTGTGACTTTTCAAGGAGACTTGCTCCTGTTCCACTCTAAGTCCCATTGTGTTTTACCTGAGCACAACACAGCTTGACCTGGATACAGAATGATGTGCGGGAGAGCTCTTGGCAGAGAGGTTCTTACTTGTTTCTTTTCTTACTATCTTTGACTAGCAAACTGCAGAAGTTATTTAGAAGTTAAGTGTACATGTAACTTGACCGAGTTGTAGTTTGTACTGAAAAAGCTTGAGAATTGCTGTACTACATCAAACCCTTGAAATATGGCCTCATTTACCAGGATCTTCAGAGAAAGAAACCTGAATGATTTCCTTGAAAAATCACTGAACCCTCAAAACTTTCTCTGTAAACAGTGCTTTACATTTCTAAAGGCCCTTGGTTAGCAGTTTATTCTTTAAACTGTAAGCTTAATGCCTTCCAAAAGAGATTACGTGTTTTGTCTAGTGTAGCTCTGTGTGCAGTTAACATCGCTGGGCTCAGTTCTGCCAGTCTGCCGCTGTCCCGCCAGCGGGTCTGCATATTGCTTTTTCCTCCGGTAATGTTGTATTTAAATATAATGCATTCTAGCAGGTTAATTGTGCACAATATCTTCCAGATTGTTGGGGGGTTTTTTTGGTACTCAGCCCTTCCTCATCTGCCAGGCTCTTTCACATCAGTTTTAGCAGCTGTAATGTCTATATTCCTGATGGTTTTTTTGCTTTAAAAAAAAGGCAAGAAAAGATCCTGCAGTGACCAAGCCTCTGTGGCATCTTCAGTGTCTTAGAAGGAGAGAAAACCACTGTGAAAGTACCGCTGGCAAAGTTGGAAACAGCTTGCCCCGTACTGTTCCCTGATAATATACTGACTTCTTTGGGGCATTGAGCTTTCTAACTAATATTTGGCTGCAATTGATATTTTCATAGCTGTCCGCCTCAGGGAGATGGAGGTACCTTCTGTTCCTTTTTGGGGATTGTATGAAAGAGAACTGAAACGCAGGGACTGTCAGAAGGGAGAGAGCACAGAGCCTGGGAATCGCTGCTGGTTTGTCTCCAGCCTGCCCCCGTGATCCGTACAGTGCTAATGTTTTAGGTAATTAATACTATGCAGGATGCTTTGGTGCTGAAGACGTTCTTTAAGGACAGTTTTGCTCTGTGTACTTTTATTGAAATTGGACTTAAAGGTGTCTGGTTATGAAATGCTGAAAGGAGAAAAAAGATTGTTAGAAAATTCCCTCCGGGGGAGGGCTGTGATTTTTATTTTTTTTTTGAAGGAAAAATTATCCTGCTTGCAAAATGAGATGAAAGTTATGGCAGCAACAGATTAGCAAAAGAAGAATCTTCTGGTTTTTGAGACGGTGTGTTTATTTACCTTGGCCCTTGTGGCAAGGTAAGACCCTCGGGTGACTCTGTTTCTGGAGACAAAGCTCATCTTAGACTTCTGGGAAGGTGGATAAATAAGAATCCACTGTTCTCGTCCAGCCTGGCTCTGGTCTGCCAAGATCTGTCCCCTCCAGAGAGAAACTGTTCAGCCCCCTAAAAACAATACGGTGTGATCTGGGGACAGACCATCCCTGGGCTTTTGTCCCCAGTGTACCTCGTTCCAAAAGCTGGGCTGTGGCTGCCTGTCCCGCGGGACGCTGCCATCGCTGGCAGCTGTAATCGGAACCAGCTCCAGAGCGTGGGAAAGGAAGGAACTATACTGCCGGACGGCGGTTTGCAGAAATATGCCCAGCTGTCAAGGGGCCGGGGTGGGGGGAAAGTAATGTTTTTTGTCAGTTTTTCAGCTAGAAATGCATTCGCAGCTGTGTACCAGTTTTCAGAGGTGTGTTATATGCTTTTTTTTTTTTTTTGCCTTTGTGCCTGAATTTGTACATATATTTCAAACTCTTTAAATTTAATGACTTCTACTAAACATAGTCTCCTTCAAAATCTCCAGGCTCTCCTCTTCTCTTACAGCTGAGCATAAACCATCCTGTTGTCCTGTGCTGTTATACAGCCCCATATCTATCCAGCAGTGCTTTGGGCAGCTTTTAACATCTTAAATGATGATGATGTTATGCAAAGACATGTTGAAAAGTTGGTGGACGACTTCTTACTCATTTAACGTACTGCTCAAAGTGCAGTAAGGTTTTTCACGGTGTTGGTGTGCGGCTGTCCCGCAGGAGCTCTGCCGATGCTCCGTCCTGCTGCTCTCAACCCTTGTTGCATCCAAGTAATTAATATCCTCATTGCTGATTGAATCCGCCAGGTTTGGTTTTTATTAAGCTGCTTGTAAAATATGTTTCTGAAGCTGTCAGTGACTCGGATGCATGACGGTTACTTCCCCAAAATAAGCGCACCCTACCTGGAAGCAAATAGCTGTGTTCTCGTCCTCATCCCTGGGCTTTCGCCCGCAGTGTTAAACCCCATAATAACCGTCGCATGACTGATAATTGAAACATCATCTTTGCAGTGAACACAAAGTAAGGGCCTGATGTGGTTCAAGTGGTTTTCAAGTGTCTGGGCTGTATTACAGAAAATAGTATATCCGCATTTACTGCTCTCTGTAGCTGTGTTTTGTTATGGCAGAGAAACAGGGGCTGATGATTCAAGGTCAATGGGACAGCAGACCAGCAGGATGTGTTAATAGATATGTTAGTAACATTTGTGGTAGGATCACGTCATCCACATGGATTTGTGGAAAGCATTTGACGCTGTCCCGCACAACATCCTTGTCTCTAAATTGGAGAGATACGGATTTGACGGATGGACCAGTCTTTTGATAAGGAATTGGCTGGATGGTCACACTCAAAGAGTTGCAGTCAACAGCTTGATGTCCAAGTGGAGAGCAGTGATGAGTAGTGTTTCTCAGCAGTCGGTATTGGCACTGGTGCTGTTTAACACCTTTGTCGGCGACATGGGCCGTGGGATCGAGCGCGCCCTCAGCAAGTTTGCCGACGACACCAAGCTGTG
>JAVKLA010000093.1:39974087-40001169 GCA_034782735.1 Sagittarius serpentarius
GGTTTCCTTGTTTTGGAAATGCCTCTGCTTCCCCCCCCCCCTTTTTTTTTTTTTTTTTTTTTTACTGAGGATGCAGGTTATTTTCTTAATGCTGGAACAGCTTACCTGCTGGTGGTGCACCGCTGTATCTGAAAAGTTCAGCAAAAATTAATTCTCAACACAAATCAAACCAGCTAATGTAGTGTCAGTGTCCTGCCAGAAGGTAAAGCAGAAAGTAAAAAAGGGAAATAAATTATGCAAATAAATAACATCGCAAGAGGGAGCATTGAGTATAAGGTTAGATCTTGGGTGTTGTTTGAGACTCTCTTGAGTGTCTGTTGATGAGCTTTTGGCCAGGTAGGAACAAGTCTTTAAAAAAAACCTTTCGGATCTTCCACTTGCATCCGAACGAATGAGGAACCTTTACAGTGTTGGACCCTAGAGGGACTAAAATTATGTCACGGCCTTGTGGTCCAGAGATGGGAATCCAAACCATTTCTCCTTCCAGCCTTGAATAATATTCTGGCATTATTCCATAGATGTCTGTTAAAACTTTATTTTAAAATGTTGTTTCATGTTAACTGAATGCCTCGGGGCGGGCAGGCATCCCTCGCTCCAGCCTGAAGGAAAGCACTTGAACGGCACTTCAACACAACAGTCCAGTTTGATGCTGTCTGCATTTAATTTAGGAGATTTGGCGCATTTTCTGGGGTTATTTTTACAAGAAAAGGAACAACGTTCTTGTTGGGAATGCTGAGCAGTTGTTACTGTGTATGGGTGGGCTGTTTGGGCGATGCATACGCTTTATCTTGGTTCATCTCTTGGGGGATACCTTCTCTCCATTTATGTCTTCAGTAACGTGTTTACTGTTAGCAGTTAAAAAAAAATTCTGGTTTTCATTTCCCTTTTACAGTATTTCTGCATAACTAATGGAACAAATTTCTTGCATATTCTCGTTGAGTTAACCTCACTTGCCAGTAGCCCACGAGGACCAGCCAGGAGCCAACTTAGTCTGTGCAGACCCTATTTCAGCAATACTTCTGCTGCCCTTGAAATAAAAAATCTGCTGATATTGTGAAATAACGCATGGTATTGTGGACATACTGAGTATGTTATTGCATGGTATTAAGACACTAACAGAGACAGATATTGGGGCTAATGCTGTGGCATTCTGTGCTGTTTCCTTTCGAGGCTTAGGCTATGTAATTTTGAGAGTGCCTCTGATGTCAACCTGGTGGGGATGGTTTGTGCAGGAGCTTTCTTAAATTTCTGAATGAGGCATAAAGTGATCATTCTTGGTAACACCAAGATATTTCTGTTGTTCATGTGTGTTCGAGGGACGAGGACAGTTGTCAGATAGGAAATGACCATTAAAACAAGAGGTAAGAGTTGCTGCTATAATTCTTTCATGATTGTGTACAGAATTTGGCACATGTCTGAAGAATTCTCATTAGCAAACGTAGGTTTTGGAGAAGAGGAGCTGCAGAAGGGTGCTGCTCCTTACAGTAAATGCAGGAGGAATGAAGAAAGAAAAATCCTTCCTTAAATGCATGGATGTATTTGCTGCCATCAGTAAAAGTGACTCAGACGTTCTGCATATTGTCTAAAAAAAAAAATTAAAAAAAAAAAGTTCTAATAATTAGAGAAGCTTATGAAGACTTGGTAATACTCCTCATCTTCCAGAATTCGTACGATCATTTCATTTCTGAAGAGTCTGGGCTGGGGTGCGGTTCTTTTCTTTGGTTCCCCCTCCCCAGCTCTGGTTTTGCTACTGGGAAGCTGCTATAAACTGGTCCTAGCTCTGAGGCCTCGGCTTCCTGAGGGCCCTGAATTTGAGGTTGAAGGATGAGAACAGTCAAAGGTATTTAAAACTGCATCCCTTCGGTTTCTGTCCCCCTGAAGCAGATCTCCCTGGAAGTTGTGGTAGCGGTAGGGGCACTTTACAGGCCACGGGGAGATGTAACAGAGGAACATGCATGACCCAAGAGGCTGCGTATTGATTTTCTGCCACAACCCTGGAGCGCGGACAGTCGTTCCCGGTGTGGCCCATCGGTCTCTTGAGCGATTCATGACGTTGCGGGTTTGTGGACCTGCCTGCTGGGTGCCGTCACCGTCTCTGTCCCTCCTGTAGCTTCAGCCTCAGAGCAAGTGGGAGAGAAGAGCACACGAGCAGAAAAGGCCTTTCTAAGCTGATTGATTTCTAGCTCTGGTGTTTACAGTTGAATTCATCTGTGTAGGCCTATCTGATCACCAGTATTGGAGGGAATGGTTCATCTGACAGACAGGCTCTGTTATTTGAGCCTTTTGAAGGCAACCAAGTCTCAAAGGGCGTTTTCTTCATGGAAAAATAGACAGTCTATGCCAAAAGCTGGGCATAACTCTCCACTGTTTAAGGAGTGGAAAGGACTGGGGCAGCCAAAGAGCCCATGGAGAGTCAAGTCTACCTCTTGACTTTAAAAACCTGTCATATGTGGGCTTCGCTCTGAAAAAAAGTGTGTAATACATACATTGGAAGTTACAGGGCTCCGGAGGCAGCAGGAGTCCCAGTACTGGTCATCATCCTCAGCCCTGAGCAGCTCCTGGAGATCTCAGAAAATATATCGGTGTTCGTTACGTGTTTCAGCTTGGAGTTGTAGAACTTCTTCCTCCTCATATTTTCGCAAAACAGTGAAAGTCCATATGAAATCTCATATTTTTGAAAGGAGATCTATCTGTTTTCGTTTCACCCTCCCACTGGTAGTTTTTGTTTTGCATCTGGATTTCTGGTTGTTTATCTAATCTTCAAATGTGAACATCTGACACCCTCGTGGAGCCAGTAGTAATAATGACTTAAGGAAAAATGAAGTTCACCATTTCTTTTCAGATAATTATATGGAAGAATAGCTGAAATAAGCAAAAACTTGTACTAGTTTTTGCTTTCATCTCCCACATTAGGCAAATAGTGCTTCTGAGTTTCTACAGGAAGGTCTCAGGATAGCACTGTCCAAGCAAAAAGGTCAAGTCCCTGTAGGACGTACACAGTATATTTAAATAGAAGGAAACTTTGTATAAATGCAAACATGAAATGCTTGAGGGCAGTAGCTTTTATTTATCCCCTCAGTGTTACAGAAAACAAACTTGGATCCAATTTCTGCTCTTTAAAGCATCACT
This sequence comes from Sagittarius serpentarius, assembly GCA_034782735.1. Classification (NCBI taxonomy): domain Eukaryota; kingdom Metazoa; phylum Chordata; class Aves; order Accipitriformes; family Sagittariidae; genus Sagittarius; species Sagittarius serpentarius. The sequence goes on from JAVKLA010000093.1 coordinate 39,977,217, forward strand.
GCAAGTCTCTGGAGGATGCCGTCCTCCTTCCTGCACATTTACAGGTCTCTAAGGTAGAGTCCTTTCCAGTCAGCTCAATATGAGAAGTTGGAAGTTTCTTCCACATTAAGGTAGAGAAACAGTTTATTCGCATCACAGTTGTTCTTCAACAGAAAGGAATAACAGGCTATAGGTTAACTTGGCATCAAAGCACATTTATAATGAAAATTAGCAGTCATAAGGGCGGGAAAGTCACATCTCCTGTACTGGGACGTTAGACGACAGAATAATTACTTGAATCTTACTGATTAATCGTGGAATGGTTAAGGGCTAAAGCAAGGCTATGCTAGAATGAAGATGAAGGCGATACTTACACGTTTCCTGCTGTTGAGGTATGTGATTATGAGAACCCCATTGTGATAAAACTCAATACCTAAGACACGGGAGATTGTATGTACCTATCTGGAAGTTACCTTTCTTTCGAGCTGATAAAATTCTGAAGAGAATAAAAATGGAAATTGCCATCCACTGACTTGTGTCATCTCATTTGGAACAAGTTTTTTAGGCACTCTAGATGGAAAATGGAAAAATATATTCTTTAAATAATATTTAATGCAATTTGTCATGTTCATGAAGTAGAGTTGCATTATATGGGCTGCAGAAGAGGGAACTGAAGGAAATAACTTTTTAACTCTTACCAGTGATCTGGCGGTGTAGATCCTGCTCCCAGACTGCGGATGAGTGGCCAGTGCAGCAGACCTGACCTGGCAGTGCTGGTCTCCAGGATGGGAGAGAGGTTAATGCTTCTGTTTGCATGACACTGGAAAAAACTGTTCTGAAGTCTGTGCAAACGGCTCACAATTTACTCGAGCATTAGGCGGAGATGAGTGCAGGACCCACAAGCAGAGCCTGCATTTCCCTGGCTCTCGAGGAGCTGCTTTGCTCATCGCAGTCAGTCTTTCTGGTCTGTTTATCTTCCCTTTTGCCCACAGGGAGCCATTATGTGAAGGAAATTTTGGACAGGAAAAGTTTATAAACTAAACAGAGAAGACAGACAAAGGCTGAAATAGATGAACTGACAGTGTTCTTGTTTTGTTGGTTTGAATGAAGGCTGTTGTGCTTATATGCATGTCTTCTTCCAGCAAAAATTTGTTAATAGGTTTCTGCCTGTCCTCAGTTGCTTCTTCATGCCCCTGAGCTGCCACTCACTGAAGATGTATAATGTTGTTATTTGTGGGCTGTGAATCACGTAAGGGAAATGTTTCCTTCTGCAGGACTCTTGCTTTAGTATTTCATTTATTTATTTTAACCTGGGCTGAGGTGGTTATCATCTATGGAGGGAAGGGAGAAGAGACGAGGGGAGGGAGGGAAGGAGCCTCTGATCTTGGACATTGTTTTTATTGCTGTTTGTATTCGTGCACATGCCACACTCTTGTCTTTCCAACGGTGTGAGCTGCGCTTCCTTTCAGCGGAAGGTTGAAAAGAAGATCTCCTATGGCTACGTAGTGTTTTAGATGGCTACATCACAACTAGCGGTTGTGTCTTAAAGACACCACATAAAGACCAAAGTAAAAAGATTGAACAGCAAGAATAATAAACTAATTATTACTCAATCAGTATGGAACTCGATGAGGAGAGCCGTGTTTCTGTGAAAGCACGGGTGGCTGTGAAGGAGGTGCCCTTTCCTTGGGCGGCAGCAGTCGGTGCCAGAGCTGGTACTGCCCTTAGGGTAGAGGGAGCTGGCATTGCCCAAACCCCCGAGATTCTGACTTCAGTTTGTTGCTTCCCCTGGATGTCCCTGTTTGAGAGCACACTCTTGTACCACTTAGCTTGTCATGTTTGTGTTTCATGTGACACTTCTCTGATTGCTCCAGGGGGAAATTACCTTGGTCTCGGTAATCCTTTCAGAATGAGCATGTTATCAAAGCCCAACGTTGCTTCTGGACGTTGCAAAATAAAGTTGTTTTCAAGACGTGTATTGCCACATATTGATGCAGAGCTTAGTCATCAGGTTTTTCGCCTGTTAATTTGCTAAATAACTATTTAAAGCTCTTCAATAACAAATTCATCTTGGCTGTTTAAAAAAGGAAAAAAAAAAATCTCCTCTGTCCTCTGTGTATATCTCCTATTATCTTCTTCAGAATTACAATTTCTCCTCTGACACAGAGGGTAAATCCAGAGCTTCTAAAGCAGAACCCTGAAATGTTTGCTGCAAACACACATCCCTTGTTAACTAGTATTTACATAAAACATGCTGACGGCACTTTGGGGAGATTGAGTAGGATGCTTTCTCAGCTGTTGAAATTTGCACACGAGATGGAAGATGTTTTGATTAAAAAAAGAGTTAGCTGAATATTTTTTCCATTTATTCCCATGTGTCAAAATCAAAGCAGCATTTCTCTAGGCATCTTGCCCATTTTCTGTTTGGATTTTTTTCCCTCAAGGTTGGGATTTGGTTTTTTTTTTTTCTTTTAATGGAGGAATTCAATCACTTAATGAGATAAATACATGTAAAAATGCCTTTTAGACAAAAATGAACATAATATTACTAGTTTTAGATTCCTGTTTATTTTCAGTAATATTTATAAATTCATTCTTTTATTTATAGGTACAGGCAATGGTGAACTAGGGGCAGCTGGTAGAAGACCTGTGAGACTTCACCAGTAATATTCTCTTCCTGTAAGAACAGTAATGAAAAAGATTACAGTTACAATGTCTATTTTATTTCTACACCTTCTTCTGCCTTGTGAGTTTTCTAATGTGAAGCCCTTTCTGTGATAACATTTTACTGTGTGGTTGCTTAGTTTATTTTTGAAATGTATTTCAAAAGCTGCCTATCAAGGAGGAGAACTCCCAGCTTTCTTAATCAGTATTGAAATGACTTCTTAGAGCATAAAATAGAATCTTATCTGTTTTCCCTGCAGTGAGGAAAAACATTCCTTTTCTCATTTCTTTATTTTTCTCAATCCGGATGCTAGTGCTTCTGGCCACTCTGAAAGTAGAGCAAAATCTTTTTTTAGAAAATAGAGCAGAATTTTCATAATAAACCTGATCTTATGAAGATCCAGAGCCTCCTTTGGGGGGGAAGCTGGAATTATGGAGGTTTATAAGCAATGTAATTTCAAGGATCCATATTCTAAAAAGTCTCCATAGATTTACTCCTGCTGCCTGGATTAGGAAGCCCTTTAATTTGCTTTTAATTAAAATGATTTTCATTTATTCTGTGCCTTCTTCAAAGGTCCCAAGGCACCTTACAAACTTGTGATTATAAATATAAAATGCAAAATCCATATTCATGCAATGCTGAGGTTTCATGTTGAAATTGAGTATGAAAGAGTTTTACCCTCTTTTTTTCTATTAGTATTTTTAGAACCTCGATTCCCCATTACAGTGCAGCTTTTAGAGCACTGTAGTTGTATGTTTGATCTCAATGAGATTGCAGTCCAAAGTGTAAACATTGACCTTCCATAAATATCTTCTCTGAATAATATGTTTAAATAGCCAAGGCTTTATTTTTGCAGCCTCCCTAAGTTAGAGGAAAAAAATCATGTAAATACCTTCATTTTTTTAAAAAAGGAAATGGACCTATTGCAGAAAAGTTCAAACCAAAATGCTATGATAATGATATAATAGACACTCTTACATAGCTTGTAAATATAGTTAGATTATGCTAATTTCTTTTAAATAGCTGATCTTAATACAGTGTAAGTGTTCAGAAATGAAGAAAAACTTTCCTAAAGATGACCGTACTGCACTACATTTTGCTTGTGTACTCCGCAATAGCTACAAAAGAACAGAAGAAATAGGGTCATCAACTGGAAAATGCCCATATTTTAAGTGACTTTGGTGGTGGTTTCTTTGGTTTTGGTTATTTGCTGTGGAATTAAATCTGATGATCAGCGTGGAAACCTGCAGAAGTCCAAGGAGTAGTATGGATAATGCAGTCTCAGATAGGGATTTGGTGGCCCAGCTAAGATAATGGAGCCAGCACTGGGAGAGAGGTGCAGCAGAGACGGGGAGACTGGCGGGTGCAAGGACGCACAAATACTGGATTTTTCCAAAGACTGGAAAAGTTGGTTTTATGCTGGTTCTTTTTGTTTTAGAAGAAGCATAAACTCTAGTGGCAGAGATGCTAAGATGTTGGTTTTTTTTTTCACGCTCATGAGTTTAGACAGCTCTGAATTAACGTTGGGACATTTTGTAACAACCCGTGATCTGCGGGAGGCAGAAGTTCTCTGTGTGCTTTTGCACAACGTAGGCAGTTGTACAAATTCAGTAACTGTACCATGAATTTTTAATACGCGGTAATTAAAATGGAAAACCAGAGCAAAGTCTTTAAAAACAATTTAGACATATTTATTTCATAATAAAATCGTGTCTTGAAAAAAATGCGTCTTCTGCTGTCAAAGAAGAAAACGTGAAACTTCTGCCTGTTTAGAGAGCGCCAGAAATTTCACTGTTCAAGTTAGGGTAAGCAAAATGCCATTTTTGACATTACACTGTTGTTTGAGGATATTACACCAGAATTGTGAGCAGCATATTTTCTTATAATACCGTTTTTGTTTTCTAAATGAATACAGCAGTGTTCATTTCTATGGAAGAGTTATTCATGAGGAGTTCACAGAACTTGCTCAGGATCTGGGAGGATGGTAGATGGCTGTGCTCAGCAGTTTGACTGAGGATGGGATTTGGGGGGGGGTTGGGGGGGTTAACTTTTGAAAGGTTGGTATCTTTGTGTGGATGTCTAATGTACAGTTTAAAAAAACCTGATGTAATTGTCCACAGGAGCTACAATTCTGTAGCCTGTTGGCAGTCAGCTGCCGAAGGTGTCCAGGTAGGGGTAGAGGTGGTGCTGGTGGAGACTGCAGTTGAGTTGATCCTAGTGAACAGGCAGCTGTGACTTGCAGGATTTCCCTCCTTAACACTTGAACGATTCAGTTTGAGGCTTACAGATTTTTTAATTTGTTTTTCTTCCACTGTTATTTCCTAAACTTGTTCCCCATCTCTTGCTCTACAGTCAAACCCATAAAGTCGTAGTACTATTTTCTGGTATAACTGGTCAGTAAAGGTGCCTGAACACGTGGAGGATGGTATTTAGCAAAGCATTAGTGAAGGACGTTGTAAGGCAAAGTGTCTCCTAAGGGCAGGTATGCCTCCTCTCTGCTGTGTCCTCTTCTGAGTCTTTCTTCAGACCTGGAGGGGCTTGTTTCCAGTGAGGAGTTGCTTGCAAACTTCGGCCTGAGAATCCGTGGATTTCTGCTTTCTGGAAACACATTAGGCAGTAGGAAAACTGTATTTTAGAAGTACAAATGACAGTTACAAAGTAAAGCTAAAAGGCCTTTCTTTTCTTTTTTTCTTGTTTTTAGTTGACTCTTACCTTGCGTGAGATGTTTGACTGAATTATAAAGATGGTTATGACCTTCTTATGAAACCGCTGTGCTCTGTTGCTCTGTAAATAGATTATAATAAATGACTGGTTTGGGATTGTGTTCATCTGAGACCAAGAAATATGCTGCTGCAGGGTGATTTCTTGTGAAATTGTAGGCTGTTAAGACGATGGACTTAGCGGCAGCTATCTACCTACAGCCTTATTAAGGGCCAGTTTATGCATTTGTGGTGAAAACCATAGCAGTTGTGTATTTTAAATGACTTTGCAAAGCATCTGTGTTGCATCTACTGTGCTTCATTGTTTCATTTAGGCGCAGATGTTAGAAAAAAGACTGAATGGAGTTACGTAAAACGCCAGTGCAAATTGTTGTTCTCTTTGAAATGAGGGTGGTGGTGTCTTGTTTTGGCTCTGAGGAAGTTAGATCATACGGGCTTCCTAGAGGAACATCAAAGACCACAATTTTTAGCTGAGTGTGACCCCGAATGCTTTGTCAGAGCTCGCTGCTCTTCATCCCTTTAGTAGTGCTACCACCGTGTGGCATTGGCGTGAATTATGATCCCCAGGGAAAATGGCATTTATGCCACGTGTCGCTGCCCATGGGAGGACGTTGGCATCAAATTAAGTGCCATTGTGTTGGAAAACCAGTTGAGGAGAGGTATCCTGCTGTCCTTACGTGCTGCTTCAGGACAGAAGGGTGTAGAGAAGTGCCTGTAAATTACGTAGGGTTAATGAACAGTCTTCTAGGCTTCCCACAAAGCAGCATTCACTGCTCTTTAGGCAGTGCTGTTGTATTTTGAAGGCGAGGGGAAGGTATGCGGCGGGGAGATTCCTGAGATAACCCATGTAACTGCTGAGGGTTTTGGCCAGGTCTGGTCTCGTGCAACGTCACCTCTCTGCTATGGTCAGGAGTTTGCCTGTGAGTTTATGTAAAGCTGGATATTCAGCAAATGCTTCAGAGTTGTTTGTCATCTCGTTTGTGCGTGAAAGGAAGTTCCTTAATGAGAGCAGGGTAAAAGTCATTTTCATAATTACTGTTCTAAAATAAACTTAAGAAATACTGATGGCTTCGCTTGGCAGTCCCTGGAAAACCTAATCTAAGGCCCAGTTTTCCGCAGAAGATTGGACCAGGTGGTCTCCAGAGCTCCTTGTCAACCTCAGCTTTCCCATGATCAATTTTTAAATCACTAGGCATGTTTCTTTCAGAACTTGCAGCCTTTTCAGTAGACGCAATTAATGAATTTCAGGTGGAAAAGGGTGCTTAAAAGAAGCCTTTGGGGAGCACACGTAAACTGGTTTCAAGCATTTTTTTGGGGGTGGGTGGGGAGGGCAGACTCCTTTTAATGCATGCATGCATTAATGCAGGGTGAGTAACCAGCATATTAGAAAAAAAAGCGGTTGCACACCCTTCAGTGAGCACCAGAGTTGAGCTGTTTGTCTTTCTGCTGCATTGAGGTGTAGTGACATTTGCGAGTTCGTCTCCCTTGAGTGCTTGTGGCAAATGGTCAAAACGTTAGCAGCTGAAGTCTGCTGAAATAACTGCAGGTCTCAAACCATTTTATATTCATCAAGAAGCAATTTTTGTTGGTGTTTGTTTTTTTTTTTTTTAAGATGCGGTACAAGAGTTGGATGTTAGTTAACATAGTCCTGATTTTGTATTCTGTATACATCTAAAACATCCTAACAAACATCCTTTGTACATCAGAAACACAGAAGGCATGCAAAGCCTGACCTCTGAACACAGTGTTTTTTTCCTGTTTATGTTGGCCAAGACGCTTAAAAAAAATTATTTAATTTGCCATGAAGAAGATTACCAAATAAGTTCATATCTGTGGAAGCTTGTGTAAGGTAGATAGTGAAACTTGGCATGTTCTGCATGTTCTTGGCCTTCCAGGAGATCATTCAGAACTTCTGAGTGGTATCATCGTCCTACACGTGGGGTCAAAATGAAATGACTGCTACTGCGCTGTAGCAGGGAGCAAACTCGGAAGTCAGATTTGCCCTGCAGCTGTTCCTCATTTAATCTGAACAAACACGAGAGCGAAGGTCTTTACACGTCATTTTCCACTGGATACTATTCAGCCAGGTATATTCATACGTAACATCTCTGCCAGCGACCTGGCTGATGGGCTGAAGCGCACGCTCCGCGGGTTGGCAGGTGGCCCCGGTTTGGGAGGGGAGGTTGCTGTGCTGGAGGGCAGGGATGCTGTGCAGAGGGGCATCAGAAAGCCTCCTGGTGGTGGCCACAGCCAAATGCAAGGGCGTGAGGACGTGAGGTAGGAGCCCAGAGGAGGGGACTTGCAGGGCTGGGGACTGAACTGCACTCTTTAGGCTACCTGGAGGAAGGTAATGGAGAAGACTGAGCCAAGCTCTACCCCGAGGTGCAGAGCGCAAGGACAGGAGGCAGTGGGCACAAGCAGCTGCTTATATGGGGGGAAATTGCAACTGGTTGTATGGGGAGAAGAGAATTCCCTGGGCGGGTGGTGTGCAGCGCTGGAGCCCGCGCCCGGGGGGCTGCGGCATCCCCTCCTCGGAGCCCCACCAGCATGGGCACACGTCCCAGCAGCCTGGAGCTCCGCTCCGCTTTCAGCGGGAGGTTGGGCAGGATGACCCCAAAGGTTCTTCTCAGCCCGAGTGATTCCATCTCGTTCAGCATTAGTGCCCACCTAAAATCCTTGCCGGGAAGCTGTAGCTGCTGTTAATTGACTTGCTGTTTTCAACTGTGAATTCAAGAAAAAGCACAAAAAATGAATTCTCTGAATGACTTACGAAAGGGAATTCACATCTGTGTGCAACTCCAACTGCACTTGGGTATATAGAGTGTTATTCCAAACCACTGGAGATCCTGATGCTTTTATCATCAATCTGCTGAATTTATTCATTATTAGTAGTAATTATGATTAGCCTAAGAAAATGTTTGACATTTCTGTTCAGAGTCTGCATTGACAGCAGGTGTTTGTGCTGTTCTCTGGGACTGCAGTGCTCTAAAACATCCTCTGGTTACAGTCCTTCATTGAATTATATTTTAAATTAATTTTCATGAAGTAGGTGCACTCTTACGCTGCTATTTTTAGGCATGCTGTTAGCTGGTGTAATACTGGAAAACAAAAACAGTTCTGTTGATTCAGAGAAAAGTAAAATTTTACATTTATGTAATATTCAATTATCAATGCCTATAACAGACTGTAGGGCAAAGTGAGAGCTCAGCTTAAATTTGGAAAGGGTTGTTTTCCTGTAAGGTAATTGACTTAGTGAAGTAAAAGCATCATTACAGTCCATAGTTTACTGTTCTAAAGAAACTAAGAAGCGAACCCGTGTTTCAGTGATCAGAAGAGAACATGTTTCAGTACTGGTCACTCACCACCACTCATCCTCTGGAAGGAGCTTATCTTGAGCCATCCCATCACGGTAGTATTTCTATCAAAAACAGGGCTGTTGCTAGCCCATTAAACCGGGATGTGTAACAGAAACAGTTTGTAAAGGAAGTAATATATATATCTAGGTAGCTTTGTGTGGTAGCTAGGATACATGTATATATACTTCTATAGATATACATGTATCATAGCTATACTTGTATGAAAGCTAACACACAGTTCTAGTCTCAATTTTCAGTGTTGGAAAAATAAATCGGTTTTGGTCAAGTTAGTACAATACATCTACTTTCGTGTTTTTAGTGATGCATTTTGCATGTGTGGATAAGCATGCACTAATTAAGAGTGGCAAAAGTCATGGATCTTTAATGATTTTCTTCAGACCTCTTTGTTGAAGCAGGGAAGGGTTCCCCTCTGCAGAACAGGAGGAACCTCTGCAGGCATCAGGTCTCAACGAAATACATAATTAGATTTAGATCTTCATAGAAGGAAAAGGTTGGGAAGCTGTGCAGAAAGGTATGCAGATAAGTTTCGAATTATATTCTGCTGGGGGAATCATGTTGCTTTAGAAAGGCTGATGATGAATGAATCGCTAGAAGAGCTCCTGTGACCTCTTTTGGACAGTATTTAGAGAAATGCTTCATTATCAGTGCTGGGAGGTAGAGGGACAGAGCTAGGGGGCTACAGCTGTAGCTCTCAGCCACTGCAAACGGCTCCCATGGGTACAGTACATGGCTTAACCAAGCACCAAAACCTCTGCGTTTCGGTCGGCAAGCCCTGCCCGGGGACCGCCTTGCTTTCATCGGTGCTTGCGCAGGTCACTTTGGAGGTTGTTTGGGTTTCTGGCAGCCCCGTGAGCCATCGGTGCCCCCAGGGTGCAGTGGGTTGGTCCTTGGGAATGGGCAGAAAGGCAGGGGCCTTTTCAGAGCCGGCAAGATCTTCTAAAGATCTTTTTATCTACTGAGTTTAGAGACGACAAGTTGCATGTATAGTCAGCATTTTCCCCTATTTTACTAGTTTGCATTGGTCATGATCGAGTGGTGTGATATCTTTCCCCAAAATCTGGTCAGGTAATGTTAACTTTGACCAAAGTGAGTAAGTTTAAACCTGCAGATTTTGTCACCTCCCTGTTTATGCTTTTTCCAGATCCCTGAAGAATGGCATTTCTTCTGTTTATGTTGTCCAGGCACCAGTGCAGCTCCTTGTGAAACACCGTTGTGAAAACCAGTAAGTAGTTAGAGCAGAAAGAGTAAAGGGCAGAAAAACTGATTCACCTGCTGGCAGGTCTTCACCTGTGCCCCGTGGTTAAAATACAATGATGTCAAGAACTTCACTTTTATATTTTCCAAAAATGATCTTTTGGATGTGTTTCTGAAATAAGGATTAAAAACCAAACAGTGTCTTACCGTTCCACCTAACTTCACGTTTTTTGTAATTACTTGTGAAGCAAAAGTTTTGCTTTGTTACTGAAGAATCGAGTTGTACATTTAGAAAATACTCCCTGCAGGTTCATCTTTCACTAGCTCAAAGGCACTTTAAAGAAGGCATTGTCTTATCTCAGTAACGCATCTTGAAGTAATTTAGTGAGCAAATTGCCAGATAATTGCATTGATCTACTGTTGAGAAAAATGCTGAAAATAAACTGTTCTTAATCATGATATCAAAATACTGGTTCTGTTCTATTAATTAGCATGCTGTGAAATAGGTTATTTTTTTTTTTTTTTTAAGGAAGCAACTTAAGCTCATCTGGTTGGCTTTTTATTTTTAATTAATACCTTTAGTTGGTTCCCTGGAAGAATCAAAGCTCTGTGCCTGTGTGTGTGAAAGGGAGAACAAAGTTTCTAGGATGTCGATGAATGAAAACACTGAAGATTTTTCTGTAAAAGAAATTTTGAGGTATATCTCAGGATTTTGTGTAGCTTTGCAAAAGAGTTTTCTCTTTCCTTCAACGCTGCTTTTTTCCTAAGAGTTGCCCACCAGTGATAGCATGCGCTTTCCTTTTTGAATCTGTTGTTAGCAGCAAAACATCTGCATTAGTCTGTCATCGTATATCTGCATTTTCTTTCGCTGACCTGGTCAGAGGAAGTGATGACTGAGCAGGCAGGAGATGTAGAAAGGCAAGGAGTTTGGCTTTTTCCATGAAGTTTTAAAGTTTTCTTGGCAGCTTTGATGGCTGGAAAGCTTCTGTTCAGACATGGGCGGGGGTGGTGGTGGTGCTGCTGTCATTTCATAGGATGTTTATGACTTAATTTGCTCTTCTCCCACAAATAATGCTTTGCTTTATAGTCTTTACTTGACCTGTGGACAGAAGGTCTCATGGAAGCCAGTGTGTTTTGATTTTGTATGTTGTTGGGTTTTGTTCTTGTTTTGAAGCACTTTTTTGCAGAGTAGTATTGAACTATTATTGACCTAAGTTGAGTTACCATCAGTGTTGTTGATAATTAGACTTGACTCTCTGCTCTCCAGCAATCTTCATACATATATCTATATATCTATATGTATATCTTTGTCTAGCTTGGTTCTATGATACAACCGAAAAAACTTAAGACAGTGAAATAGGTGCTAAATCAGCTGGAGCCCAGAAACGAGTTACAATCCCATGATTTTGTCTCATTTATTTTTCAGCAGCACAACTATGGTTCTTTGGTGGCCTTTCAGGAAAGGTATGGGGTACACTTCTGTATGAAGGGAGAAGAATTGAGGATATGATTCCCTTTGAGAATTGCTCCAGTGCTACTTCTGATAAGGCTAAGATAAGTTTTATGAGACAGCTAGCTTGCACTATTGTACATTAATGACTTCATCTGGAACAGCAGATCATAAGCACAAAAGATGCCTGCCACAGGGCAGGTTTTTGTAGCTAGTACCTGATGTGATGGGAAAGGAAGGGATATGTTCCAGACACAGACTGCAGAGCTGCTTGTAAATGCAGCTTGGTTCTGTTTCTCCCCATCACTGCAGTATGCCATATGTAGGATATATATGGGTTTTTGTTTTGTTCTGGGGTGGTTTTGCTGTTGAAAACTGCGTGAGATGGGGAGAAGCCCTTGGCACCCCGGCAGTGCCTCCTGCGGTTCAGGTCTCTGGGATTATCCTTACCGCTGCAGGAGCGAGCAGTTCTGCCGGGCATGCTGTGCTCGGAGCTCTATGAGCAAATTATCCTCAGTCTCTTCTTTTGAAGGAAAGAGGTTGACTTGAATCTAGGAAAATGAGAGCTACCCGTTACTGGTTTTCCAGCTGCCAGAAAGATTTCTTGCCGGAAAATGAGTTCAGGTCTTCCATCTACTGAGGCTTCAAGTTCTTCATGAGTCTTCCTGAGACTTCATTAACTCATACTCTGAGTTTTTCACAAGAGCAGTTGCTAATCAAGTCTGAGAAAAAGACCTTGTTGTTGTTACGTGAAACACACAGTCCCACAAAGCACATGGGTGAACTCTTACCTCTCCTCTTCCTACCACCCCGCTCAAAATGTGTGTGAGTTATACCATTGGTTGGTGTGGCTTCCCAGAAGGCAGTTTCCTTGCTTCTGTACATCTAATCGGCTTTAACTTAGCTTTGCCAGCTCACTGAGTGTGACTCGTGGTTCTTTCAAATGCCTGTAAAAGGACAGTTTTCGGAGCCTGCTGGACTCTGAAAACAGAGTATAGTTAACGTTACCCTGACCTGGTGATAAAAATCTGGTTTACTTTTTCCAAAGGTACCTGCTATCCCAGGCTTGTGCATCTTTTTCGAACACGAAATTTCTCTCCTTTTTCCTTCTTGCGGCGTGTTTCCCTACACGTATGAAAAAATGAAGTGGTTGGAGATGGGATTTTGAATTTAATCTTATGCAAATAGGTTGCAGGAACCCACTTTTGGGAGCGGGGAGCAGGGGCACCCGAGCGATGTGAGCAGTGCCTCAAAGCCAGCTGTTAACTAGGTTTAAAGAAGTTGAAGCCCCAGTTAACCAAGCTGGGTTTTCCCACGGCAGGGGGGAGGCAGCCGGTGTGGGAGCACGCTGACGGTGTGCTGGTAGGGAAGAAGGAAAATTGCGGAAAAAAAATTTCCTGCGGCTTCCCCTTCCCGCCTCCCCCAGTATTTGTAAGTAGGGTGTGACGAGACTGAGACTGTATATTGAATAATTTGTTTACCTGTACCACAAGCAGATTTTCTGTTATACATGGCCATGTTCTCAGTAGCTGCTCTGTTGAAAAAAAGAGGGTACTTCACTTTGACACAGCTTCAACCAGTCATTGATCAGCCTGAATGTTTCCTTTTCCAGTCACAGGAGGAAAATTTTGATGTTATAATGTGGCCAGAGCCTCTCGGGTTATTCCATTGAATCTGTGGGATGAGCACTTATCACATGCTAAAGCCGCAAGCAAAATACTCAGCAATCAGGGTTTCCATCACCAGGGTGGGACTATACAAATGCACTGAATTTATTCTATAAAAAACCTCACCCTTTTTTTGGCTGATAAATTCTGAAAGACGAATTTGACAGACGGCAGCTTTCAACCGATCTGCAAACATGGATCTCATGGGGCAGTGGCGTTTGTTCGTCTGCACCTCTGCATCAGTTGGAAAGCAGGTAAATAAAAGGAAAATAAAAAAAATTCAGTTTGTATAATGCCATCTAGCAAAGTGTGCCTCTATTTCTAGATGCGTGTCATCTTTGGGACCACAGAGGGGAAATACAGGAGATGATGTGTCTCCTGTTTTGCCATGCAGGGGTAAATCTGCCCGAATGCTGTGGAAGAGGAGGGCATGGCTGGGGGTGCGGGGAGGCAGCGAGGGACCAGCAGGGATGGGAGATGAGACTGGGATGGTGGAAACGTCTAATATGCAGGTCTTGCTGAAGTAGAACTCAACTAGTGAATTTAGATTGAAGGACTGAAAATGAACTGAAATTACTTTTAGTAGGTTGTCCATTGATTGACCTGAAATAATCTCTCCTGGAAAATTAAATAAAAAAAAATTTAAAAAATTAGGCGTAGTACTATAGAACAGCAAAATATTAATTACTTGGGTGAAAAGAGTTGGAAATATAATTTGGAGGATCTCCTTTCTTAGTCTCTTGGGCCTATATTTTTTTTACCCCAAAGTTTACATGTGTGTGATTTGTCTCTGTAAAGCTGGTACTATGGCTTGGGCTTAAAAGTATGGGTGTATATTTGTGCTTTGAGTGACTGTGGTCCAGAATGCACAGGGGAAAAAAAACAGGTAATGTTCCCTGGACCAGGAAACACAGAGCACTAGGAAGGTCTTTTAATTATTCACTGCTTTGAAAGACTCCTTGTTTTATAGAAATTAATTTGTTACAGTGTGGTAACCGATTACTCAAAATATAAGATGAATATGGAAAACAAACAAACAAAAGTAGTAAAAATATTAGTACCTGTGCATTTGTAAATTATGCTGCTTTCATACTGGAGATTTTGTTGATGCTGTTTTAGACCTGTTTCATCAGAAAGGGTTATTAAAAGGAAGTAAGGTTGACTGGTTTAGTTTCATATCCTCTGAGACTAAAAGTGTCATTTAAGTAATTTTAGTGTCTTTCTCTGTCTGACAAACTAAAATTAAGTGTTTATGTTTCTGTAGCCTAAGGCAATCTGAGCTCATCTGAAAGTTTTACAGTTGTCTTATTAAAAAGTTACTGTTTAATTAGCTATATCATACTGGCAGGGTATTTTTATTGTCGGAAGAAGTAATGGGAACAGACTATGATGCATAAAAAAACCTGGCTCGATACTTGTAAAATTGCACTTCTAGTGAAAACTTAAAATTCTTTTCCACATGAAAAGAAAATTTGTCTTCTGAAATGAGCCTTGAGGTGTATGGTATCTATATGCAGGTGCTTGGTTGTTCTGCAGGGAAGTGGAAGTATGGCGGGGGTGGGGTGAATTTTGAAATAACTCATTTGTGTAATATTCCCTGGTAAAAAGCCTGAGAGCAGCCATGCACCGTGCAAGTGTCGAGGTTGGATTAACAACCCCAGCGTGTACGGATGTGCTGTGTCTGGGACCTTGGGACCCCTCGGTGTCCCCGTGATCCCTTGGGAAGGGACAGAGCCGTTCCTGGGAACCTCACGGTGCCTTGGCTCACGCTCCTCCTGGGGTGTGAAACGTCCTTTTCACCTGTCCTTGCATTCCCCCCGCAAACACACCCCTGCTTGTATTTTATCCCCAAAGTGCAACGTCACCTAAGTGAACTAAACGTCACCTAAGTGAACGACTGGACGCCGAGCCTGTCTGAAGTGCAGGGGAGTGTGTGTTTGTGCATCCTCCACGTGAGTCTGGGCTACCAGCAGGTTCCCAGTAAGCAGAAACAGATGGCTCAGGCAGACGCAGAGCTCTTGCCAGCTTCCTTTTTTTCAGAGGACGCCATAGTAAACACTGGGGCAGGAAAAAAAAGTCACTTTTTATTTAAAAAAAAGTAAAAATCTGCCCTTTCAGAAAACAACTGGTTTTACAACGGGAGGAGCTTTCCTCCCCTGTTATTTTGGTGGATGCTGCTGGTGCTGCTTGGCACGGGCAGGGAGCAAGGGCAGGACACGTGCCTGCCAGACAGTACCAGGTTGTAGGCTCTGCTCTTGCTGTTGTCTGCTGTTGTGTTTGTGAAAATAAAGCTTGCAGGTTTGGAAATGTGTGTCCTGTACAAATGCCGGATTATTTTTTTTTTTGAGTTAACATACTTCTTTACTTCCAAAATAGAAATAGAATTCTCTTTGATCTTAGGTCCAGGATACAGTCTCAGTCCAAAAAGCTGTTCCCATGGTAACAAGCCACATTTGACCAAGGGGTATTTTCCACCAGAAAATATTTTGGGATGGAATAGACCAGCATCTCTAAATGTGGTGGTCAAATCTAGAACTTTATTATGCATTTCACTCCAAGGAGGTTCCAAATAGGACCATCCTCTGTATTTTCTACGCATGGTGTCTTAGAGACAGCTGTCAAGGGCTGGTGGGAAAACACTCTGCATTTTTTTTTTTTTCCCTGTCCTCAAAGAAAAACATTCCTTTATGCAAAAATCCACCTTGCAGAGTGAGGAAGAGAAATAAATGTTTTTAGAAATCCTTGCAAAATTATGTTTTTGTGAGCTAGAACAAAATCTGCTGTAAATATCCCAAGCAGTGCTGAAAACTCACTTGTGCTAAATTATTTCCCAAGAGTATGCTTCTATATTATTGCTATTATTATTCTGCTATTAATCACATACAGTTTTTCTACTGTTCCTTAGTAAATATGTTCAAGAGTAGCAATTCTTTTTAATACCATGTCTTGAAAAGAATTTATAAGAATTTGAATGCTAACTGGCTGTTGATGTTCAGTGCTTTGCCAGGGATTTGAGATACGTGTACATTTTATCAGCAGTAATGCCATCAGGAATTCTGGTGATGATTTTAAAACACATTAAATAATAAAGTACCAGTTTATTCTGCAGAAAGTATGACAGTAAATGCATACTGTTGTTGACACCAGCTGTCACTGGAAAGCAAATATTCTTTGGGTTGTTTATTTGTAGGCAGCAGAAGTGATGACAGCAACCTATAGGAAAATCAATAGCTGATTTTCCATCAGGCACTGCCTCTTGCCAAATGGCTACTCCTGAATGAAACCGCTGCAAATCAGCATATGTTTGCATGCTTCTTTGTTAATTAATGTTGTCGATATCCAAGCAAAAGAAAAAGGGGGATTGACTATTAATAGCGGATGGGACAAATGGCAAATGTAAGAGGGAGGGCTGGTCGTGGAGCATCAGTGTTTCGTATCCCGGTGTGCTGCAGCCGTGGGTATCCAGGAGGGTTTGCTTTCCTCACTGTCAGCCTCCGCTCGTGCTTTGGGGAAGAAGTCTCATCATCTTTTGATTTATTTCTCATCGTATTTTCCCAGTTACTGTACATCTGCCAGTTCCTCTTCCTTCTCAGTGATGCTTTCAACCTTACTTTATTGCTTGAAATTTACTGCTTGAAATTATCTGCTGATTAAATGCTACATTGCTTTTTTTTGATAGAAGTCCAGCCCCTGCCAATCTCTTCCTTGTCTCCTTCCAAAAAAAAAAAAAAAACCAGAGAAGGACTCGCGAGGACTTTATTCATGAATAAGCAATGGCAAACTGTAGCCTTTTGGCCCCATCTGCTAATGCTGCCGTGGGGAGTTCTTGTACAGGCTGTAATTCCTCTTCCAACTTGAGCTGAAAACTGACTTTAAACCTCTGATGCAACGTGGTGTTCGTACCTGGTAAGGTCCCAGCGGAGCCACCAGCCTTCCTGCTGGTACCAGAGTTGCCCTGTTTTCTGTGCTGGACTTTTCCTTTGGTGGGTTTTCCTGATTTTGCTTGAATACACACAGTTACAGCTGTATCTCAGAAAGCATCTGGCATCCATCTGCTCCCATCCAGTGCAAGGTTTTCCTTCTCTTAGTCTTGTTTACATGTGTTGGAAGTGCATTTTCTCTTCTCTTTCACCCACTCACTCCCTTCAAACCATATTTGAAACAAGTGAGGCAGAGGTTTACTGCACTACAGATCAGGCAAGAAAAGGATTTTAGCAAAAGGAAGAACTGTTGTTAATTGTGGAAAACAAGTGCTTCTCGAAGTCAGTGGAGGTGTAAATGAACTTGGCGCACACATCAGCGTCGGTGAAACTGAATATGCTATTTGGTAATTGCAGTGAAGGCAAGCGACTCTAGATCCACGCTACTTCAGATATTTATAGTTGTTCCTTTAGTCATCAGCTTCCACTTTTGTCTGTTCCAGGCACCGGTGGGAAAATACAGCAGCCCTTTTATCCAGAAGGGTCACACTGTTCTGAGGAGATACTATTTCTTTCACTTCTTTTTTGTATAAAGGGAAAACGCAGGGGTTTGAGCTCCTAGAATTACTCTGGTGAATACTTATTCCTATCACAAAACTGTAACGTTTCTTTCTCAAAGTGCCAACTTTTTGAGGATTACTAGATAGGTGTTAAGCAGGTCTGAGTTTCTGAGTTGAAATAATGAACCATTGCTCATCATAAGCAGCTGAATTAATTATCTTCCATCTGAACTGCAACATTGGGCAAAACATGAGGTAGCACACCTGGAGATGTGCCTCCATCATCTAGCAATCTGCTGGGTTTTGTACTGAATTGGGTAGCTACCAAAAGTCTGGGCAAACTGAACCGTTCTTGGCAGTTTCCAGTGAACGATGGAATTGCTTTAAAATGACTTGACTTGGTCTCACCCAGCCAAGTTTTTAAAGTGTTATATCCAAGAACTGGCTGGTTTATGGGTCTCCGTGTGGTTCTGCCTTCTTGTGTGTCTCTTAAATGCTCTAAATGAAGCAAGTAGATTATGAGGGGAAAGTGTGTAATGAAAATGTATATATAAAGGCTGTAAAACTCCTCCTTAGCTTCTGTCTTTCTTGAAGAACGTTCTGCTAATTCTTGAGGAGTCTTGTCAGCTGGAGGCAGGACTATGGTGCTTTCCTGGAGACAATGGCGTTGACGTGAGTGCAGAGGGGATTATCTGGAGGAGGGAAGAGGGTGCTGAGAGCATCCGCAGAGGTGAGGGATGGTTGGGTTGGCCTTCCTTTTCCCTCTGTTGTTGACTTGGACTGTACTTGTCTGTGGCAGTGGCAGTAAAGGCTGTGGTGGTGGTGGCCCGAGCGAACTTCTACAGTGATCTCTGCTTATCAGAAGGGTTTGATTCAAAGAGCAGTTGTATGCCACAGCGTTTTGTAGCTCCTTAAATCTACAGGTCAGTGTTAAGGTGACGAAGAGGAAATGCAGTATTTTACCAGAAAGTCTCAGGAGCCTAGACTCTGATGGGGTCAATGTGTCGGGGCTGAAGTTCTCCCTAGCTGAAGACCTATATTGTACTGTGGCTCACCCACGGTACAATAATCTTTGTCATTTTTAAAGAACTTTGCTGTTTTTCTCCACGTTAATGTTTTTCAGAATAGTTTGAGGTTGCTATACCAGTTAAACCCATACTGACTATGATCAGAAATGGATGGGAGCAAACATCAGCCACAGCTAAACCTGTGCTGGAATGGAGTGAGAAGATGTCAGGAACAGAAGCTCCCTGTTTCCCTTGTCAAGGTGCAGCAATAATTGAATATAGTCCACTGTGGTCCAAGATCTAAAGCAAGCTTCACAGCTGGCAGGCAAAGCTGGCATGAAAAGGGGAGTCTCATGCACAAAATAATGTGCCAGGCATGTTGAAATGGTATAAACAAAGGCTGGAGGAAGCAGAACCTTTCATTTGCATTTGCTCTTAGTCTATGGGGTCAGAAAAGACCTTGGTATTATAAACTAGGGAATATCTACTTTCAGGTGGTTATTCACAATGATAGTCTTGTACAGTGTTTGTCTCCTTCAGAAAAGCAGCTGTAATGTCCACGTGATGTTCACTGAGGTGGACTCTTAATGTATGTGGAGACTAACTTCAGTTGTGCACAACTGAAATACAAAATAAAAAATATTAACGTTATTACAAAAATAACTGTTTGGGCTTCACTGTCTGGATTGGCAGTATTGGAACATACGTTTGCTGTCGGCTTGGCTTGCACGTGGTTTGAACAGACTCTTGTGGGCCCTCTGTGTTAGGGGGAGGTGTAGCAGCCCCCAGAGCCTTGTCTGTGGTCGGGTTCCGCGGTGGTATTCTTGTTTCTCTGCTGGGGACTCCTTTTCCTTTAGCTTCTTCAGTATTTTCCCAGTAACACTTGTTATACCCCATCATTACCAGTATGTACTTCTATAAGACGTTTATATATTATTATGTCATTATTTGTATTACTGCTGTATTACCTGGTTTGCCAAGCGTGCTGCTGTAGTCGTCGTGCTAAGGCGCGGAAGTCGCTTTGCTCAGCCGGACAAGGCGGGGTTGGCGCCGAAGCCCAGCCGGCGCCGTGCTGACAGTGCTGGGTGTGCAGGATAACCGAAGCGCGCAGTTTTAGCCAGCTTCAACTGGATTGATTTGACGTCTTTTTTTTAAATGTGAGCAGTAAAAGGGAAGAAGGCAGAGGAAGAATCTCCTCTGTTAAGCCCCCTCACATTTATATTCTAAGGGCATTACGTTAAACAGTCCAGTTTGTTGTTCTGTCACAGACTGGTACAAGTGGCACGTTGCTGCGAGGAACTGCACAGGCAAACCAGTTCATCAAGTCTATATAATCAGGTTTAAAATCATTAGATGTTCTCGCGATGACTCCACTGGTGTCATATGACTTCGCATTATGAAAGGAAGAGAATAAAATGGAAAACACAGCTTGTTGGGGGCTTTTTGGTTTGTGGGGGTTTTTTGACTTGTAAATTTGCAAGTGTGTCTTTGCACACAATTATTTTAAGTTTGGCATCAGGAATTGTTGGAGAAATTAGCGGTTACCCTGACTTTCCTTAATTTGATAAAATACTTTCTATTGAAAAGATATGACTCTGGGTTGTAAACTAGTTTGAGTTGTATTTTCATTCTGGACTTTATAGTCTGAAAGACAAACACTTTGTAAATAGTGGGTGGAAATATATATGTACGTATATATAGGCCACGGATTTCAGTGCAGTCATACTTGCAGGATGAGAAATAGTCATTGCAGGCTCGTTATCTGTTGTCCCCCAGAGATCCATCTTCTCCCCCACCATAGCTCCTTGAGGAAACGACAGACCTTGCGTTTGGGGACTGAGGGGTGTTGCAGAAGGGATGCAGCCCTCTCCTCTGCAGAACAAGCTGCTGTTGGGATGCTGCGGAGGTTTGCCCCGGCTGTGGTTTGTAACCTGCAGGTTGCTGCTCTCGCCAAACATTCCTGTTTAAGAGCGGATAAACCTGTCAGTAGATCAGACTGCGGTCTGCTTGTTTCTCTTCCATGGGGGATAAAGTGTGTTTTGAGAGTGCCAACCCCGTTTTACTCTAACAGAAGTGAAGAAAAATGTAGTAGCCAGCTTATATGAGGCTTTACTTCTCCCAGGTAAAGCACCATGGCTGATGGGATTTTGTACCTTTGTCTGCCTGAATTTATGAGTTGAAGCTTGTTGTCCTGCACGAGGCCTCTTGGAAATGGTGTGGTCCAAAGTCTTCTGTAAGGAGAAAACATGCTGCTAGGGTGCACTGAAAGCAAGCGTGACTGGAAGTTAATGTAGCATGAATAATGTGAATAAATGCATCTCTTGTTCCGATTCAGCAGTAACTTTGGTGGAATAAATGGAGAATGTTCTCAAGTAAATATTTTATGATGTCCAAGTTGTGCAGAACAACAGGAGCGATGCAGACCTTGTCTTGTCAGTGGGAAACTAGAGGGTAAGAAGTGAATGGAGGTTTGCTTCACCTCTGTAGAGGTTTAGGAAAATGTTCCTACTTGGGAGCCGCAGGAGAGAAGCCTCCAGTTAACCCGTGCTGCAGGGGCAGAGGTTTCTGCTGGGCAGCATTTCCTCTGCTGCTTCATGTACCGGCTCCTGGCAGCACCGGTAACACCAGTGGGTTGTAGCTCTGTGGTCCTGCCCTCAACATCCCAGCAGAAGACGGTGCTTTGCTTTTATATTGAGTGGATAGGACTTGGTGAGGGAGCTGTATCCTGCCAACCGAAGGGCTCCTCTCCCCAGTTTGTACCATGACCAGGTGGGAAGCTACAGAAACCCATAGCAGCTATACTGCAACATCACCATGGCAACCAGCGAAAATAAGGGCCCCTTCTGGGAAAACGAGAGATTTCAAATTTTGTTGCAGCCAAGAATTATTATTAGTGTCTGATTGCAGTGCTAGCACATCCTTGTTTCAGAGTTTCTCGTCAATAAAACCAAATAGCAATGGCTATTTCTCTAACGCTCAGGTGGAGGTACTTGCAAGCCTGTACTGTTGGTTCAAGAAAAATAAATGGGATTAAGCCAAAAATATAGAAGAAATACTGCATTAATTACAGTTATAAAGGTACTAAGTGCAAGATTAAAAACTTTAAAAAAACCGAGTCTGCTACAGTCCTCAGTTCTGTGTGTAGTACATACATGTCTACGACTGTGTATAAAATCAGAACACCTTGATTCTGTAAGTGAAGTTTAAGGTCTAGTTTTTCAGGTTTAATTTAAGATACTGGAGGAAGTAGCCATGCATCCAGTCATTTGTGAGAACCCTGTTTTTAATATTGGCTCCCTTGCCAGTTCTCAAGGTATCAGTTCGCTCTAGTTCTTTATACACAAATATCTGAAATTGTTGGTCTCTGGGTTTTGTGGTTTTTTTAAATCAGGAAGTTACTAAATTATTTAAACTATTTAACAAAACTCAAAGACGTGTAAATAAAAATGGGGAATTTGATAATTACAAAAGCAGCGTGCTGTTGAGTCAGAGCTTATTTTGCATAGAATTACCATTTCATGTTCTCTTTAGCTAAGAAACTGAACTATGTAAGAAAATACCATATGATATTGCATATGGCATTTTAATAACACCTATTTTACATAGCTTCTGCTTAGCCTAACTGATAAATTTTTAATGGAAAGTCGAGTTCACTTGGCAAGCTAGAGAATGCTTCGTTTTGGGGTTTTTTTGGGTTTTTTGGGGTTTTTTTTGTGTTTTTTTTGTGTTTTTTTTAATTTAATTTTCTTTTTTTTTTTTTGAGCAGAGGGGTGAGTCCTGTGCAATTGGAGGACTATTGCCCCGTCAGCGTAGTTATTCGTTCATCAGGTCTCCCTGAGCCAGGTCACCGTGCCGTGCCCGCAAGCAGCAGGGCTGTGCTGGGGCGACCTCCTTCCTTCTCTTCCTCCTTTAATCACAGTGACAGCTCCTTCTTCAGCGTGGGTTCAGGTGAAGATTAGGAATCTTTTCATGTTATTTCTGGCTCCTGCATTTTAACTATTGATCTCTGTTGATGAGGGAAGAAGGAGAGTAGACGAAAGCCTGCAGCCAGCAAATGGAGAAGGCGTAGGAGACAGGAGTGATATATAAAGGTACTACCCTGCTTGGATTTCTGTGTGTCTATTATAAATTAAGGCTTAGGTATTTTAACTGATAAAAGTTGATTTTATTCTACTTCATAATGTTGGTGTGGGGAAATAGATGGGTCTCCCAATAATAGTACCCACTGGTCTGGATGGTTGGAGTCTTGGGTTTGTCTTCTGGCTTTACACAAACTACTTGTGTGTTTTGGTCTGAAAGCCTAAATCCATAAATTTTTAGGTACTTAAAGGCACTGAAAGTTGCCCAATGAAATTTTCCAAAGTATCGAGGTACCAGACTTCAGATCTAAGATACAGGATTTTTAGCTTTCCACAATTACCTTCATACCTGATTTGAAGACCTGATATGGTGTCTTACAGTTATAATATACAGAAGTAAATATGAATTGTTTTTAAATTATGGATACTGTGAATTTATCTGTGGGAAAGCTACTTTTCTCAGAGAAACTTTAGACTTTGAGGGAACTTGCTGAAATATTTTTAGCCCGCTACGTAATTTTGGAAGTACTGCTTCCACTGTAGCATATAAAAAGAGTTTCCAAGATTTATTATGAATTCAAGAAGATAACGAGCAATCGTTACTCAGAAAAACATACTTTTTGTCATAAGTATAATCTTAGCATTAGGTTATTTTTGAGAAATATATTTCAGTTCATTAAATCTGCCTTTCCTAAGGTGGAGAACTTGGAGTTGGCCATAAAGACATGACCTCTACCCCTTTCCTCCCATTATTATCATTTGAAGCCTGTGATGGTTTTCCTTTGTTTGTTTATTTGTGGAAAAAAGTTGACAGTGGGACAGATCAGCTCCATATGCCATTTCCTTCCTGAGAAAGTGGAATGTTTTTTTTTCTGAATGTATGGATAGGATGATGTCGTGGTTTAAGCCCAGCCAGCAACTCAGCCCCATGCAGCTGCTCACTCGCTTCCCCCCACCCAGTGGGATAGGGGAGAGAATCGGGGAAAAAAGGCAAAGCTTGTGGGTTGAGATAAGAACAGTTTCATAGAACAGAAAGGAAGAAACTAGCAATGACACTAATAAGAACAATCAAGTGACAATAATAATAAAAGGATTGGAATACACAGAACAAGTAATACACAAGACAAGCGATGCACAGTGCAATTGCTCACCACTTGCTGATCGATGCCCGAGCCGCACTCCTCCCCCCCCACCAGGCTGGGCATGACGTCCCATGGTATGGAATGTCCCTTTGGCCAGTTTGGGGCAGCTGTCCCGTCTGTGTCCCCTCCCCACTTTCCTGTGCCCCTCCAGCCTTCTTGCTGGCTGGGCAGGAGAAGCTGAAAAGTCCTTGAC
>JAVKLA010000093.1:40001269-40076788 GCA_034782735.1 Sagittarius serpentarius
TCCCCTCCCCACTTTCCTGTGCCCCTCCAGCCTTCTTGCTGGCTGGGCAGGAGAAGCTGAAAAGTCCTTGACTTTAGACTAAACACGACTGAGCAACAACTGAAACCATCAGGGTGTGATCGACATTCTTCTCATACTAAGCCCAAACCACAGCGCTGTACCAGCTACTAGGAAGACAATTAGCTCTATCCCAGCCGAAACCAGGACATATGAGTATTGACTAGACACCATTTTGATCATTCAGACCTGTTATTTTAAAAATTATCACTGCTACTGTGATATTAAAACCAGGGATTAAATTGCCTTTATTGCAAAGTAAACAGTCACTTAAAACAAATATTGACAGTTAAAGAATATTTAAAAATACAGAATTGGAAGTTCACAGGTTTGATAAAACAGTGGTTTGACTGATACATAATTTGTGGATCTCTTGCTCAGCTGCAGAGATTCAGCCTTGGGTATTACTTGGGCGAGTAATACATATGTAAATAAAACCTTTTCCTTTTTTAATCAAAAGTCAGTATGGTTGAACCCTGCCCAGTGTTCCCATTCGCAGTCCAGTTTAGTTCCCTGTCATTAAGAGATGGAGAAGAATCTCTGGCCATGCTTCTAAAAGAAAGTTATTTAATGATTACGGTAATCTTAGGTTGTACTGCATTTGAACAAGCAAGTCTCCAAGGACACTTTACAAGTATGTTAGCGGTAGATATCAGACTTTGCTTGAGTATTTGAAGTTATATTTTTTTCAAAGAACTGTTCCCGAGTTAACATCAAAATGGAACATTTTCAGGTGATCTTGAACGTTTCTGAGAATGCTCTGTGAAATTGCCGTTGAGTCCTCAGAATTATTCTAGATTATCACATTACTGATGAGACTATATAAAATACATGTCTACAACAGCCCCAGAGAAGAATTAAAGATAATTTTAATGGTTTTGGCTTAAATTTCAAGGGCTTTGCAGGGTTTGCATGAAGAATTTCATTAAACATGTATTGGCTGTATTAGCTTAAGTGGTTAGAAAAACGCAGTGATGGGAATGGATCGTAATCCCGTGGTTAACAAGAATGGAATAGAAAAGTATTACAGGCTTACTGCTTCCTTTGTCAGTAGCATACGCGTATTAGGCTGCTTTTCACAATATGATACAGGCTTTCCCCTAAGTCGATGTATGTATTGCATGTAGGGAATCTCTATTTTTGGGTGTATCTAAGTACATTACAGCAGATGCATTCAAAAATGCTGCACAGCTGCCATTTTTCTGAAGTTATTCACAATTAAAATAATACAATTAATTCATTTAAATGTGGTCACCATGAAAATAATTTTTGTACGCTATATTTACTCTCCAGTCTGGCTTCAGTGTGGGCTGCAGAGCTATTCTGCTATGCAAATGAATATTCAAGTGTTTCCTGTTTGAACTACCCAGAGATAGCCACATATGTTCACCTTCCTTGGAAAGCAATAGGTTGCCTGGATCAAAGTTTTTGTCTTCAGTGAAAATGTAATCCTGTACCTTTTCCCTGGGTTTCTTTGGTGCCTTGCTTTTCTTGTATGTATGATGCCACCTTATTACCAAATACAAATTGGCTTACTTTCAGATAAACAATGTATTTTTTGTTGATTAAAAGGAATTAAAGATTATACGCGTATAAGGACAAAGTAAAAATCGTGACAATGTCTTAGAAGTGAGTGTTCATGCATCGTGGAAGTGTTCTTTGACAGTTATTTATATATAAAGACTCATTGTTTTCCAAGCGGTTTTCATTTTGATGAAGAAATGAGGCATATAGCTGTACTTTCAGACCTATATATGCATTTTAGAAATGACATGTGAACGTTCTCCTTTTTCAGGGGTTATAGCGAAGTTGAGTCCAGCACATTGCAGTTCAAAGCACTAGTGCTGTAGATGTTGCAGCGCTTGCATTTTGGGGGCTGCTTAATTTCTTCGGGATTAATTTTGGTTTTGGATTTGAAATAGTAATCCTTGCCTTTTGAGGCAATATCTTAGAATTATTGAAGTGGTAATTTTTTCTTGGAATCATCTGTTTAGCTAGCTCAAATGCAAAGAGAGCTAAACAAGATTTATCATTTATCACTGGAGTTCTGACTGAAGAAAAAATGTTAGCACCAAGTGCTATAGATTCACTTTTAGAAGGATCTCAGCTTCACTTTAGCAGGTCATTTTGTGTATTGTACTGTTGTTCAGTTTTCTAAGCCAACAGGATATAAATACCTCTGAAGGAAAATAGAAGGTCAAGTGTAAACCTCTCCCATCAAAGGAGGCTATTCAGCGTCTTCCAGCCTTCATTCTGTTGATCTCTGGTGAGACAAATATATTTTTTTTTGCTGCAGATAATACTTCCAAGGAAGCTAAAAATGTTATGACACTCACATATTTATAACGGCTGTGGAAAGAGCTTATTTTCTAAATATAGTGATGATATTTAATTTATAATTCTCTCCTGTTTGGGGCAAGAAAAGCTCACTCTCCTGCTCAAGTTTCTGAGTCGGTGAATATGACTACTGGATGTGTAGGCAGCAATGGAAGTAATTTGTAGACATGGAGGCTATACATAAATTTTATATGCTGTTCTCCTACCCTATGAAAATACTGTGTGATTCTGAGGCTGGGCAATGGGGCAGGGCGCACCCATTGGAAGCACCCAACTGGAAGGGTTGCTGGTAGACCTGGCGGCTGTGCTGCCATCCAGCGGGAACATGGGCCTGCTGGAGACATGGACCAGCAGGGATCTGGGGAAGCTCAACAGAGACATGCCAAGTCCTGCTCCTGGGGGGGAATCTCACCTGCAGCAAGGCAGCTGGAGGAATGCCACTGCATATTTAAATCTGCTTTAGGATCTAACTTTTGAAAGCTGCCCTTTGGTCGACTTATGTTATGCATACTTGGCTTTAGCCCTGTGCTGTGCATTAGCATTTTAAACTCAGTTTTTTTATACAGGAGCTCTTGCAAAAATGCCTGGCATTTAAAATTTGTCCGTGTGTATGCAAATTTTCATTGTGGCTTAATGGCTTCGCTCATTTTGAATAAATCAGATTGTGATTTTTTTTAATTATTTTTTTTTTTAGTGATTTAAAACCTGCAAGCAGAATGTATGCGTGCATTATGCTGCTTCTGCATTTGAGTTGGAAGTAAAACCTGTGGGAAGGTTGGTGGTAATAAGCTGCATGGTCTGCTGTTGTCCTGCGTCCCCCAGCCAACTCCTTTTGTTGTCTTGACACCTCTTGGACTGGATGGTCTGGCAGTGCCATAGGATGGCAGTCGCACAAAGTTTAATGTAAATGTTGAGATGTCCGTAAGTGCTATAGGTTGGCTTTGCTGTCAGTGCTTGTGATTGCTCTTCCTGGTTTTCTTGTTAATAGATTCATGCATTTCAGACAATTTAAACCCTTTGGCACAATTTTGTCCTTTATGGATACATAACGTAGTAGACCGAAACATTGAATAGTCAAAAGTAAGAGATCACGTAGCAATCGACATTTTGGAATCAGGTCTAAAATAGCTGAAGTATGCTCTTTTCTGTATATTCAGACACCGTAAGCCTTGCGAAGGTTGTGCAGTTATCTTGCATATTTATGAGAAGATAGTCTGCCCTTGCTAAAGCAGTGTACGGTGGGACTGCCATAGCTGTGAGGTCTCTGGCACCTAATCAGATCTCACAAACACAAAATTTGTGGCATAAATATGTTGTTTGAAGCAGCAGTGAGTAACATGGACTCATTTTCCTTAAGGTTTTCAAGAAGAACCCTGCTACAGAAGTTGGGAGTATTATCAGTTCACAATAAATGCCGCAGTTGACCAGAAAACCTCTTTCTGTATTGAAGGCTGCTATTTGTATTTAGGTAACATTGAAGAGGGACAAATCCTGTTGTAATTACTTAGTGAAGCTGTCAGAACAAGATAAATAATATGACCTTGCCTGCCTGATCTAATGATGAATTTTCTTAAAGGATGCAGCAGCTCCACCGCAGAGAGATTCCTGTATTTTAGGTAAGTAGCACAGTTTTTGGAGAAGGCGGGGAAGCCACTGACCTAAATACATGTTTATCTGAGAATTATTCCATTACAGGGAGGTTTTTAAATAAAAGCGATCTTAATCTTAGTCCTCTAAATCAGGTTTGGAGATTTTTAAGGTTACGGGACCTAATAAATGGACCCAAGAAATTTGGGTGGGCTTTTCTTGCATTATTCTGTGTTTACTACACAGTTTTTTCTTTAATAATCTTGCAATTTATCATTGCCTTGGATGTTCATATATTAGTAATGTGAACTTAGTGTGAAGGTATAGAACAGATGTAAAGTGCACTGTGTTAGACTGAATATTATACCTAATTTTCATTAGTTGTTTTGAATTGGTATTTCAGAGGAGATTATTTCCTGGCTGTAACAGTTCAAATTTCTTTAAGGCTCAGAAGCACTAGGTAGAGAAACATTTTCCTTTACTCATGAAACGCTGTCAGTAACTCTTATATACTATGAACAGTGATTTTTATTTTTTTTCCTGACGTTCTCACATTTGTAAGTGGCATCTCTAATGCACTAAAACGTATCCTCTGATGTGTATTTTATTTGTCTTCCACTTGAACTTGCTTGCTGCTGCCTGCCAGCCGCTGTCTCCGGTGTGAGCTCCTCCTCCGTAACCTGCCTTTCCCCGGAGGGCCCGGCGGCCACTGGCTTGGGGTTTGGAGGAGAGGTAGAGGAGGCTGGAAAGGAGGGGGCAGAGCAGCGATGGGTGCGTTTGTAAAGGCCTTGTTTCTTCTGCAAAATTACAATACAAAAAAATTAGAATATCAACTGGGGATTCTGTCATTGCCTGCTCCTTCTGTGAGCGTGAAGAACCATTTGTCGTGCAGGGCACGGCTGTAGGATGCTGTTAATAAAATATTTGTGAAGATGGAAATCAAATTAAATAATAATTTCAGCAAATTGTACTGCCTGCAAAGACTGTTTCAGCCATCAAGGACAAAGAGAGAGAGATCTTGGAGGCAGAGTAACTTTTTTTTTTCCTTTAAGCATGAATTGAGCAGAAAGGAGCAGAGGGAAGTGTAAGGCAGAAACCTTGACTGTCACAAGGCATCCTGTCATCCTGCAGGTGTATGGAGGAGAGGTATATATGTGGGGGCAGAAGATTTGTCATGTCACTTCAAGGAGAAAAAGGAAAAACAATGCATCCGTCAGCCCTTGAATTTAAGGAAAGCTTTCTGTTGGCTTGCATGAGAAATCAAACCTAGGCTGTACTCTGTAGTGCAAACACTAAGAGCTGCTCACAGATACCAGGAGTCACAACCCTAATTTTGTGAATATAATAACTATAGCACACTATATAGCATGTGTTTGACTACTAAGCTTTGTTTCCAATGAATTACTAAGTCGTTAAGTTCTTGCAGATCAGAGCCTAAGGCTGTTGTCACTGACAGCTGGGATGCTCAGACGATACTAAGTTTTTCAGATAGGAAAAAAAAAAAAAGGTTTAATAATGTTCCAGTAAGGAAATTTGTATTTTCATTCAGAAGAAAAAGTTAGAAGCCATCTAAAGTTAGACAGAAGAAGTTATGGAAGAAGAATTATCTGTGTGCTGCTTGATGCAGAAGGGCTTCAGCCTTAAGCTTTCTGCCTGAAGTGTGCAGCTTTGGGGTAATTTATTATAGCAGGCAAGTGGACTTTTCTGAGTTTGTCTGTAAATTTTGAATTACAGTTGAGAACGCAAGTAATTTTTCTAATTAACAGAGTTTAAGGTTTCCAGTCTTTACTTAAAATACTCTGTGTCCAGATTCTCCTAATGGGCAGGGACATTATTACACGCTGACTTTCTGCATCTGGGAGAGCCCAGAATTTCTAGCAAATTTGAGATGAGAAGGTAAAGAAGTTGTTGCTGTTACCAACCTACATGTGCTCTGCGGTTCAGTGAGGGGGTTTAGCATCATTTGAGAGAGGGGATTTCTATCCTGGAGATACTGCAGATGCTTTTTAAACACAGGCGGAGGCAACTGTTGCTTAAGAAGCTGTGCCGGTGCCGGTGATGCCCTCGGCTGCTGAGGACAATGGAAGAATTGGGGGCAGGCTTTAGTATCTTTTCTGCTTTTAAATTGCTGTTAAATAAGTTAGTGAAGTAGCAGACCCACGGATCTGAAATGGAAGTAGAGATAATTATTATCCTTTATGCATACGAATAAACTTCTGGTTAGAGGTCTTGCACTGGGGATGTTAGGAGAGGGCAGTGTGGGTGCAGAAGAAAGGGAGTGAGCACCTTGCTGCTCCTCCTTAGGGGCTTGGCCTCTGCAGATGGAACAGGATGCCCCGGAGGGATGCGGCGTGGGCACTGACGTGGGACTCAGTGATTTATTTATTTATTTATTTATTTATTTATTTATTTATTTAAATTTTATTTTTAAGAGTTCCTTGCTTATAGTTCCTCCTACCTGTCACCTCATAGACCAGAAACACAGAGTATATTTATTATTTGCCCTAAAAATACATTTTAAAAATATGGTTAAAATGCTGTAACTTGATATTTATTAGGCAGTTAGGTCTTGCATACCTCCCTTGTGAATAGTAGCACAAAAGCACCGGCCTGTACAAGCTTTTCTGAATTACTAGGAAAGTAGGTTTGGGTTGGTGTTTTTTCTCTTGATAGCACCTTAAATATGCTTAGGGCCTCAGTGTAAAATGTGCTTCTGGGTAAGTTTCATTGCTTTGATGCTATAATCCTGCTTTTAGTGACAACTTGCAGAGAAATGGAAATACCATCACAGTGTTTATTCTGAAGACGAATTCACTTTTTCCCCAGCCTAGTCTTTGAACAGGATTGCTGTACCTCTGCCGAGAGCAGATGTGCGACACCAGCTCCCTCAGCAGGGTACTTGACGTGGACGTTAAAGGATTCTGTTCAGTGCACCGCTCTCAGATAGCTCAACAAGCTATTGCTTCAGTAACGCCTTGGATTCATAAAAAGAACTGGATGTCTGTCTTACCTCTGTATCAAATATAAGTAAAAAAATGTAGTGGTTCTTTAAAAGGAAAAAAGGCAATCTTTCAGGGTTTTAGCAGCTTCTGACTGATACTGTGACAACTGTTAGCCAAAGCAAAGGTGTGCTTGGTGGCAAATGAAACAAACAAAAATTGGAAACCTTCAGTTTTGTTTTGAGCTATTTCCTGTATTAGAATAACAAAAATGCATGAAAATAGAAGGACTGTTTCTGAGAAAACTGTTGCTTTGCAAGGCTAGAGGTTTAGAGAGCGCAGGTGGAGAGCGGCTGGGTAGGTGGATCAGTGGCAGGATGAGAAGGTTTGCGGGGGGAGTTGGGGAGGGGAAGGGGAGCTGAGAAATAAGAACAAGTAACTCAGTGGGGCCATAGGGAACACTGCCAGCAGTAATTTTTTTCAGGTTTGGTTTTTTGTTTGGTTTTGTTTGTTTGTTTGTTTTTAAATCTCCTTTGGATGTTCTTTTAAATGTTTCTTGGACTGTTTCGCTCCATATATTGGACATTTTACCATTCTTATTTATTGTATGTCTGTGTAGCTTAGGTTTGTACACAGTCCCGAAGTGTGGCCCAAACACCCAAGAACAAGGGAGATGGTTAACTGGCTTGTTGGGGGAGGGGTTGTTATATTTTTTTTAACTTTGTTTTGTTTTTTTCCCCGCACATGAATTCTTACCGTTTGATCAGAGCATCTTCAAGGCTCGGCTCGGTCGGGTTTCTCGTGGGAAGTGCACACTAACTAGGAAAGGGAGCAGGGTGGCCTTGCACGAGAGGTGCTTATACTTTTGCATTCACCCCAGAGACACCCGAGCTGGCTGCGGTGGTAACTGTGGAGAAGAGTCCGTGCTTCCAGCTATAATTTGAAGGGGTGACAAATCATCTTTTATAGCTCATCAAGAGCCTGGCTTTGCAATATGAATGTCATTGCCTCGAGGAACTAACATGAATCCATCAATTTGTGGGGCTGTAAAAGTGCGATGATGATGATGAATGGGAGGTGAGTTAGGCACATGGAAAGCACATCTCCAGCGGTGTAGCCCTCGATAGTTCACGCAGCTCTGTCTGTTATCAGGGCAACCATCAGAGATTGTCATCTTCCTTGGTAGATTTTACCCCAACTCTCTGTATCTTTGATTTCAGAATCATTTATCTGAAATGGTGTTCAGCTGTCATGTAATTTGAAAGTGATACCTAGCATCATTTTTAAGTGTGTACAAATTTACAGCTCGGTTTTTAAGCTTGACTGTGCAAGTAGTGGTGTGAAGAAAAACTTGTGCAAAGCTTTATCCTTTTTTCTGCGCTTAATGTAGAATTTTTTTTAAAGCTTACTGTCTATATCATGCAGCTTATACTAAACAGTGCCTGTATCCTTTAGTAATCAGTAAGTACAGGGAAAAAGGCTATGTAACAGAGCAGGATGTTTCTAACCCCAAAATCTTGCCTGTTATTTTCCTGTCAGTGCCTCACCTCCTCCCAGCTACCGATTTCTTGGTCCCATTGCAAGGAGACTTTGCTAATAGGGTGAAAAGCTATACTTGCCTATGCCTGTTAGCTAATTCAAGAGTATTTTAAAGCCAATTAGATAACAACAAAACAATTGACATGTTTAATTCCAGTGCACTGGGGGTATATTGTAATCTATGGAAAAAGGGCGAGTGATTTAAGTCATTTCTTTGAATACAGCCCAGGCTGCTCACCTGCTAAGCTGGGCTTGTAAATCCAGCTCATACCAAACGAGGTATTCCGCTGAGTAAAGACTTCTCTTCAAAGTTAATGCAGGTTATACAATGGAGTGGCGAGAAGGAAAGTAAGGTGGGGCGTGTGTATTTGGGGTGAAACGCTGCTGTAGGAGAAGAGCAGAGCTACGATGCGCGAAGGAGGCTTGGGGAGCCCAAGGGTCGCAAAAGCAGGCGCTCTTTGCTTCCCGCCTCGGGCGAAGCTTCACGAGGAATCTCTGCGCATTTATAGTTGGAGGGGGGTTGGTTTTCCTTTCCTACTGGCATTTGTATACATGTAGTAAAAGTCAAGCTATAATCCTGGGTCAGCTGGAGAAAAGGAAAGATGTTTATCCCTAGTGATAAAGGCATTGGATCTCTCTACTTCAGGCGTTGCAACAAATATCCACGTTCTCATTCCTTTTTCTTACATTCATTCTATTTAAAAAATTAATTTTTTTCAATTTGTTTTTTTAGGAAGCTTGCTGCCACCGTGCAGTGCGGAAACTATACTTTTTAGATGACTGTACAAAACTGAAAAATGTCACGGTTCCTTGCAGTTCTGTGGCATTTCGTTGCCGAGCCGCAGGCCGGCGCGAGGGGAAGCTCTGCAGTTCTGCCTTGGCTGGGCCGGTTCCTGGGGGGTTAGCAGCAAAGCCCTGATGGCTTTTCACTTGCTGCCTGTACAGAGGTTATCTTTTGATTTGTGGTTTTTTTTTTTTTTTTTTTTTTTGCTGCTCGCTCTTGTCTTTGAAGTGATTGATAGATTTTTACAGGTACAATGTTATATTAAAAAAGCAGAATTTTGAGTCTTGACTCCTAGAAATGATTCATGTTAATATAAGCAGCTGCAGGCTATGTGCTGCCCTCCAGAGATGTTGAAGTTAGTTTTTTTAATCGGACTCTATTTTATTTTTTTATCTTAATGGGTTTTATTCTTTATTTCCTTTTAGAACAGAATTGACTGACTTGTGTACGGTGATGTGAACTTGGAAAATATCCTCTGAGCTCCCACTTACTGAAAATTTTTTTAAGAGTATGTGGCCACCATTATTAATTTTGAGTGGTATGCAGATGTTTTAAATGGAAATTCAAACATTTAAGTTGTGCCTTCCTGCCCCGCCCTTTACTCCTTCATTTTTTCTCATTCAGTGAAAAAGGTTAATTTTTGGCAAAGTGCCGGAGGGAAGCAGCTGCCCGGGCTCTGAGTATCACACGTGTCTCAGGGAGGACTTCTCTCCAAAAGGATGGAAGTAATTTGGCTTTCTGTTTTAATATCTTCCAATATATTTCCATTTCTCCGAACCCAGGTCAAGCTTAAAGTTCGAGAAGGCTTCAGACTTTTGACAGATGCTCCAAGGACTTAGCTCAGCCCAGCACTGTTTTATTGGGTTTTCTTGAATTTTCCCAGTCCGATGCTGATCTGAAATGATGGAAAATTCACTGCCTTCCTACGGAGACGGTTTCAGTGGTGAATTGCCCTCGCAGTCTAGCGTCAGTGCTCTGCTGTCAGAGACAGTATTACGGGAAGGAGGTAGGAGTTCTTGCTGCATTTAAGCTCCCCCAACTGCTGCAGAGCACAGGGTGCTAGAGAGCTTGTTACTACTGTAATTTTTTCTGTCTGGTGGCTTTTCCAGCCTGCATCAGCGTTTTCCTCTTGGGGTTAACTTTTTATTCCTAGTTGTTGTTCCTCTTTTATGATACTAATTCTTCTTTTTCAGACTTGAGCAGAGATAAATCTTCTTCCCCCCGCCAAGAAACCGTAATCTTCCGTTATGTCGTGAAAAGTTATAGCTAGCTTATTCAGGAGGGATTTTATTGTCTCAGAGCAGAACAGCAGCGTGTGTTAACGCTTTGAGTGCTGTTCGTGGCGATGCTGAAGCTGTGCCCGGGGCGGTGATCTCCGCTCCCGCAGCGACTCTTCGGGGCGTGTGTGTGGGGAGTCCCAGGGATGCAGGCACTCAGCATCCCAGGGGTGCTGCCCGTGACTTCTGTGGGCAGGCTTGAGTGCCTGCATCCACGCAGGCTCCATGTGCTGCCTGCACAAACCATGCTGCGGGCTTGGATTGTACATTTCTAATAACTCACAGGCTTGCTAGTTTGATTTTAATAGTAAATGCAGTTTCTATTTATTTCTCGAGACTCTAGGCTGTAAAGAACTTTACTATCCCTAGAAATCTGCATTGGTAACGATCTTTTTTTTGAGATAAATGGCTTATTAGCAGGCCTAGAACTTAATAATGGATGAGAAAATCAGATGCATTTCATGTCCTAAAGCCTTATTTCGAATTAAAGCTGCTGCTGTTGGTACCATAAATTTAGTTACATAAAGTAAATATATCTGCTAACTTAGTGAATGTCACAGGAAAAGAGGAATACCGAACACTGGTGACAGATGCTACAATATATATGCAATGCAGGCCCTGCTGTTGCTTTAGTTCTTAGTGCAGGGGAGCTGGAAGAGCAGAGAGCTGCCGTCTGTCCCCAAGACAGCGATGTCTTGCAAATAAATAAGCGGAGTATCAGGCTTTTGAGGAATGCTCAGCAAGCAGCTAATATAAAAACAGATGTTACTCTTGAATCTCTGCACGTTTCCTCACATTGTTATTACGATAAGACACCAGTCACAAAACAGGTGTTACGTGAAATTATCTGGGGCGTAAGTTCAACATCTGGCATAGCTTGCTTCATTAGTTTTGTAATTGTTTCTTATGCATTTAATTTGCCGCGTAGCCTGGCTGGTCAGTGGGAAGTGCTTTTGTTTGGAAGGTGCAGGTTTTCATGAGTAGCACGTGGCCATCTATTTCATTAACCTTCGATTTGGTTGCTCTTTTGCTTTGACTGCTGTGTGTCTCAGAAGACTTTTAGATTGTACGAAGGATGAATATTATGGGGTAGCTTTTTTTAGTAGTTAAAGTCTTGGTGCTTCTTTGTAAAAAAACTGGAGATGCACACACACAGACTTCCTAAGCAGAAGCTGCAGAAGAAAAAAGGCTACAAAGAGCACGGATTTTTGCCTGTTGTAAACTGCAGCGTGTGCTGTTTTGAAGCTGATGCTGTCTGTGAGCCCCCGGGATGTACGAAGTGAGCATGGTCCTCCGCTCACCTCACACGATGAGTGGCTTAGTTTGAACATCAAGAACTCCTGTTGCTTTAGCTTTAAAAATAATCCCCAAAGTGACATTTATTGTGTTGCTCTCTTGTATTTTGAAAGATTCTCGTTCGTGCTCTTGTCAGTCTTTGGATACAGCTGGCTCAGTGTGAGGCAGCTGTA
Organism: Sagittarius serpentarius; assembly: GCA_034782735.1. Lineage (NCBI taxonomy): Eukaryota > Metazoa > Chordata > Aves > Accipitriformes > Sagittariidae > Sagittarius > Sagittarius serpentarius. Next base: position 40,013,259 of record JAVKLA010000093.1, read on the forward strand.
CCCAGACACCGCCATGGAGGGGTGTTTTCCTGGGACAGTCCGGGTTGCCAGCCATGGGGAATGCCCGTGGCTTGGTGGCGGTCACTCTTGCCCCGCCGGCAGCTCGGGGTGTGGATGGTGCATCCTTGCTGCTGACACGGGGCTGGGACCGCGTTGGCCGGGCCAGAGAGACGGACGTGTGTCGTAACAGGGGTTGAGGGTTGAGCATGGTTATAGAAAATACTCTGCCCTCAAAGAAAGGGGAGAGCCTGGGGTGGGGGCCTTGGGGAATAAGGTCTGTTAAGGCATTATTTCAGCTTGAAGAGCAGGTACCTGTCTGTCTGTCTGTCTGTAGGCCATCAGCAAGGTCCAGAGCTGCGCAAGCTTTTCCAAGGAGGCTGTGAAGAAGCAGTCCTTTGTAAGCAAGGGGAGATGTGGAAACCCACCTGCGGTGCGTGGGTCATCTGCAGGCATGGCCAAGCCACTCCTGACCAGGGCGGGTCAGATGCCGTTCCCAGTCTGAGATGCCCTGCCCTGTATTTACTGCTGCTGCTCTGCCATCCCTTGCCCCTGCCCGCTTTGCAGTACATGGGCACTTCATTTTCACTGGCTCAGCCATTGGTTGGGCTATGCTTGTGAGTTTGATCATTAAACTGGTTCAGATTTAAGAAAAAAATAAGCTTTCCTTCCTTCTCCCCCTCGTTTTAACCTGATTGCTTGGCAGGATGACGTATGGTTGCGTTGGTGTAAGTAGGAGCAAGTGGGGCGGCAGGAAGACAAAAGGTATAAGAACGTGTAAAGCCTTGTGCTATCAAACCCTTTGTATTTTAGAGCAGCAATCAGAGGCTGATACAGCCCCTCTGGCGTTGCCTCTGAGCTGTGCCTGTGTGTGCTGGGAGGAGGAGGTTTCATAGAATCACAGAACGGCTTGGGTTGGAAGAGACCTTTCCAGGCCATTTAGTCCAGCCCCCTGCCATGAGCAGGGACATCTTTAACTAGACCAGGTTGCCCAGAGCCCCGTCCAACCTGGCCTTGAATGTTTCCAGGGATGGTGCATCGACTGCCTCTCTGGGCAACCTGGGCCAGTGTCTCACCACTCTCATCGTAAAAAATTTATTCCTTTCGGTCTTGGCAGCTCCGTGCCCCAGTGAACCTGCTGGAGGAGGGTATCAGGCATGTGCAAATACGGTGCAGAGCTGATGAGAGTAATTATAAGCCTTAAAATACATTGGTACCATTTCTGCAGTTATGCAATTGCTAAAAATCTACATTGCTGTACATTGGAAGCAGCTGAAGGCTTAAACCCGAGAACTTATTCTACTCAAAGTACACATCGGACACGTTAACGGCAGAGCAGGTGAATCCTGTGGAGGACACCGGGCAGGGAGGAGGAGAGGAGGACGAGCGGGTTACCTGAAGCAGCTGGTCTGAGCAGCTCTGGAGCTATCTTCAGCAGTAAATCAGTGGAAGGAGCAGTTCTGAGCTCCCTCGAGCCATGCCAGCTTTGTGGTAGGGCTGGAGTTCCTGACCTGCCTCACCAGCGAGCTGACCTCCCACACCGGCCAAGGAGAACCTTTACTATTAACTTTAATGTTGACAGTGTCCGTTTCAATCTTCAGCTTTGAAAAAATACCTCTGTCTTTAAATTTTGCCAAGCGATGGAGTTGACCCTGAATAATATGCCCAAGGCTTGGCTTCTTACCCTTCCTTCGCGGATAACAACTGTTTGACCAGATCACCTCTGAAGAGTTCCTCTGGTGCTGCCTCCCGCCCGGAGGGACTGCGGGCTTCAGTGGGATGTGGGGCTCTTGGCCACGGAGCTCCGAGGACCTGATGTGGAGATCACGGTGGAGTTAGAGAAGCAGAAGAAGGATCAGTAGCAAGCTAGTACACTGTCCATGCGTTATGGCCAAGACTAATGCCGGCAGCAAAAGCCGTGTCTGACTTCCCCGTGTCTGGACGCACTGTGAAATCCACCTTTTAACTTGGGAGCTTGAGCGTTGCTTTTGCTGCAGGGACATTGTTTGGGTTTGAATTTCTGCAGTGCAAAGCCGTGCTAGACTTTGGATATACCCGTAAGGTTTCCAAGCCCTGCTGGGCTGAACAGCTTTAAGCCGTAACACTGCTACCTTCCTTTCTGTATCACACCTTCTTGATGCGTTACGAATGAATTCTCAAGCATCCAGATGTCATGTTCTCCTTTTCTGCTTTGTCTGAATATGTAGACAGGGCACACACTGTGCTTTTGTTTTTTTCCCTTCTTCCCCTTCTCGCCTCCAAAATGAAATACTTTGCTGCTGAAACACAAGCGTTTAATCTGGCCATTGTGTGGTATATAATTCTTTTGTATGTATTTTCCATCATATGAAATTAGCCTTCGTTTTCAAGAAGCAATTTTAAATATTCATATAGCTCTATTACAAGGGAGCATCTGTATGATGATATGTTTTCTGCAGCTGAAGAATAAAAGGACCACTGGGACGGAACAAAAGGCAACTTCTCAAGTTAATTGTAGGATTTTATTGGTGTTTCACTCCGCTGCTCGAGGGTTTCTCCTGCGAATCAATCGCAGACTGCCTAATTTATGTATGAGCCCTGGTTGAAAGGCGTCGCAGATTGATTTGCTGACAATGCATGGGGAAAGGTGACCCTAATTTGTGACTTCAGTCTCCAGCACAGGCCTGCTGGGAGAGAGGGGTGCTGGAAACTTGCAAAAAATGTAAATGCAAATTTTTGTGTTTGCTTGCAAGGTTCTCCGTATGTATTCAGTAAAACGTAATTAATTTGGGGTATGGTTAGCAATTGTTGAGAAGATATTAATGAGATTTTAAAATCAGTTGAGGTATTTTTCCTGAAATACTTCATTCTGTAAGATTTTATAAGGAAGTCCTGGAACATTTTTCGTTGGCCAGTGTTGAATTGTTTGAACTGTTGGCCAATTGTTGAATTGTTGAAAATACTGGTCTGGTAAGGCTCTTTTCCTTCTCCATGTTTCTGTGTTAATGAACTCAAGCCTTTGGTGAGCTTGCAGGTAAAATAGTAAATAATTCAAAGTAGAGCCTTGTGGGGGAGATCTTTATTTATCTAAAATGAGACCAGGAAGAACAGACAATGAATATTTATGCAGTGAGAGATGCATTTGGATATGAAATAGCAATGTAAAATGACTGTGGCATAGACCTAATGGCAGACAACATGTACTTTTAAAATAATCCAACGTGTTTTCTTTCATATTCACCATAAGAATGTTCTGTGCTTTAATCTCAACTCAGTCTTCCATGGCTCGATCCTCCACTTGGTCTGCTGGGCAACTCTTTAACTCTGGGGCTGGTGCAAGCATCCGCTGGGGACCGTGGCTGCGGTGGGGCGGGCTGGAGCGGGGGTGTGCGGTTGTGGCACCGGGGGTCAAGGAGGCACCGCTGCCCTGTGAGGTGGGCCACCGCCAACCCCGGAGTCACGACTGCTTCCTTTCTGTGTGCCGCTCTGGACTGCCGCGACGGTGGCGGTGGCCGGAGCGTGGGCTTCCTGCTGACTCAGCACGGGCGTCCTGCCTGCGCTGCCCGTGCCACCGCTGCCCCTCTCATCAGCCCTGAGTTACAGCTCGTCCTCGCGACACGTTTGCCCAGGGCTTTTCTCTTTAAAGTTGTAACTTGTTATCGGGATGTCATTTCTTCTGTGCTGAGTATCTGTCTCTAGACTTTAAAGTGCCTTTTAGGATTTAGCCTCTCATCTATAATTTCTAGAGATGTGGGGTAGGAAAGGGACTGATGGGGCAAGTTGAGGTCAGCAGTGAGAGCCCGGGCAATTTATAAACCTTCTCCGCCAAAAAAAAAGATGAGGCCTTTTGTCCCCTGCTGTCTTTGAATAGATTGGTTCCTCTTTGTACACTCCAAGAGCTGGGGTTATTCATACTTTCGTCAAATCGCTGATACAATGATCTCCTGTGCCGGGGAATGGGGGCCAGGGCAGGGCTGGCTCCTCGGCGATTCTAAGCTTTTCTATATATAAAATTGCGTGGCTGGCTCATGATACTGCTAATACGATATGAAATATTCTGCTAACTATTTCATAAATTCTGCAGTCAGCAGTAGTTAAAGCATATATTGCTTGCTTTCCATCAGTTGTTTCGCTAATAACTAAGAGCAAGGCGTAGTTCTTAATTTTCATGCACGCAGCCCTGCATTGCAGAAACCGCTGCTGCAACTGGGCACGTTAGCAAAAAGGAAATGGTGAAAGTGGTTATAAAAAAAGGGAATAAGTGAAAGCCCAGCTGCACGGTAGAAGTAAGAAAACAGCAATAAACTGAAAGTAGTTTGTTCTTCCTGTAAAAAAAACTCATACAATGGAGATTCACGTTAGAGCATTACCTGACGAGCCTGCAGGAATATTGCCATTTAAATACAGCAGACAACTAATTCAGCTCTTTCTTTGCTCAAGAAATATCCTGTAGCTCAAGAAATGCTTCTACAGCAGCTTTTGGGCTTTGCATGGAAGCAGCTGAGAATCGCACGAGTGTATGGAGTCACCTGCCAGCGGCTGGCGTGTGATGCTGAGCATGGGCAGTGGGTAAGATGAGGTTATCGGGGTGGCGACACTGGGACACATACAGGTGGAGCGATGGTGGCATCGAGCTCTAGGATTTGCTGTTCTGGTTTCCAGTTTCTGCCTCTTCTGCTCCGGCTGAAGCTGTCATGCAGTGGAATTTGGGCTCAGACCTGGCATTTCAGGTCAAGGTTATTACTGCAGCGAGGAGCTCTCCCCCGCCCCGAGCTGCATTTTGCTGTTTGGGGGCAGGACTGGGCATTGCAGTTAAGACGTGAGGGAGAGCATGTCTCCCTGGGACCGAAAAGAAGAATCAACTTCTCGTGAATTTTCTGGTTTCTGAAAAGACTTCTGGTTTTGTGGAGCTGGTATCGTTCTGCTCCTTTACAGCTGTACCTTTACGACATGACTGCGAGTGGCTGGGCTGAAGTGCCCCTGAAAGAAATGGTCCTTCAGGGGCTGCGTAGGTGAACGCTGAAGGTAGGTGAAAGAACGTATGGAAGAGCGGTGGATTAGCTCTCCTCCCCGGCACAGGATGATCAGCATGTCGGGCTCCCGCTCTGCCTGGGGACGAGCAGGGAACAGGCAACCAAACCCACCCGGCGCCGGGCGTAACGGGGGTGCAGGGATGGGAACTCGGGCTGCGACAATGGAAGGACAGCTTCGCATTCAGGTGAAGTGAGGTATTTTCAAACTAGGTGGCTTGTGTGAAATTCTTAGCTGAGAACAGGCTGGAGCCATCTCCAGGTTTGTCTTTGGGAGCTTGCAGGGACCAGGAGACGTTGTGTGAGCGGGCAGAGGGCATTATGTGAGTCCGCTTTGGGAGGGGGGGGAGGAGGAGGAGGAGTGGGAGGTTTCACAGCTTAACTCTGTTTCCAGGAAAAATACTGGAACAAGTAAATATCAGTACTGGAACCTGTTGGAAAGATGTGTAGGGAGTGACATGTCCTGTCGCATCCGGCTTTGTCCCGTGACAGTGTAGCATGCCTTAGGGATCTCAGCAGAACCTGTAGATGTTGTAGTGGGGTTTTGACCCTGTCCCAAAGAGACGATACTTTCTCAGAAGCGTGTTAGGAAAAGATGGATGTGATGAAATCGATGCTTTCAGAGCATCGATTAATTAGAAAAACTCTCCCCTGAAGAGTGCAGGTGTGTGGCCTTCGCAGCAGCCTGGATGTTGTTACGTACTGTGTCTATTAATGGCTTGGCTTGCGTGGGAAGTATTGTATTCATGGCATTCAAAGCAATCTTGACTAATTAAGGAAATGTTGTGGAGAGGACAGCATGCGGATGCAGAGCAGTTGCAGAGTCTGAAGCAGGAGTCATCAGCGGCACCACGGTGAATTAGTTTGCCTCTGCAGGAGAAGCTGGCAAAGGACCTGCCTGGTCCTTCCCGTGCCACGGTGCGTTAAAATACATGAACGTGTGGGATAGCGAACTGATCGTACCCCTGCGTCTTGGGCTGGTGAGGCCTTACCCAGAGCATCAGGGCTTTGGAAGGCACTTTTTGCTCTGCCGTCTGATTGAGCACTTTACAGCTATGTTGGCTGTATTTAGAAATAATCCTCTTGCAGATGTGTAAACACCTAAATAAAACATGACTCATTTAATTAATTACACTGAAATCATGGGACTTTACACTTAGCTTTAGATAGGAGTTATTGTAACTTCCTCCTTAATGGTTAAAGCCTCACTTCCTGACATAACAGGTATGAATCTTTTAAAAATATTATTCGGGGATTTTTTTTAATTAACATAGGTATTTGGGATGTTGGTTTTTTTTTTATAACGGAAGGAACTACAGGAATTTCGTTTAAATTTTCAAGTATATTAAAACACTTTGCTGTATATCAGGTAAGAAAATTGTGAAATAGTGTCCTTGGTGCATTGACTTTGGAACTAGAGCTCCTGGTTATAGCAGTCTGGGCTTGAAAGACAGACACCCATAATGGTACTCATCGCATCTGAAAATAACGCTCCGTCTACAAACAGTGTTAGTCATTGCGTCATCAGGTGGGGGGCTGTTTTATAAATTCTAATTTGCTTGCTGGCTTCATCCTGATTAATTATATTTCATTTGTTTTGGTTAGTGTGGACTGGCTTGCCCTAGCTCAGTTTAAATCAATACTGGTCTCAGTGCTAGCCAGTGGAGGTGGATTATGACTATGTCAGAAATTCAGAAAAGCACCGCTGAGACTGTTGTTTCCTGCAAAAGCTGGTCAGACAACTGCAAAAACTGGCAAACGAGTTCTCTGAAAAGTTTCTGAGGGTAAACGTGCATCTGTGAGAGAGAGAATGTATTAATAATCCTAATCTTTTTTTTTTATTGCAGCCTGGAAATACAGTTTTGAATTTGAAAATAATTTCATCTCGCTCTCCTTCGGTGTAGTTCCTTCCCCTTTTTGCGTGCTCTTTTCCTAATTATGAATTTTTGTGGTATGAAAGCTGACTATTCCAAGTCTGACCTGTGTAGTTTAGATATGATGTCCCAAAATCTTCACAACCTTTGTATTGCTTCATTGAGAGCCACTCAGCACAGCATGGAAAAGAAATATCTCTCTTTTTTTTTCTTCTTTTTTTTTCTTCCCCAGAACTATGGGGCTGCAGATAAGTCATATACGTAATACATGAGCAGGAAATAAATGTTTTTCCAAAATGGAGGTGGCAGTCAAAGTTCATTGTGTTCCTGTTTCTAAACACATCTAACCCAAACCTCTTTTTAATACAACTTATCACATAGCATATCTTCATAACTGCTTTGAATCTAATCCTGGTGAGCAGTAGTACCAAAGAGCCCAAGAAAACAGAAGGAAACAGATCACTGTCATGCTCAGCGCTGCTGCCTCCTGGTCCTGGGTGCATTTGTAGAATCCGATTGATTGAAAAATTCCTCACCATTTTTAATGTGGCAAATGTCACTTTGTAATGGTGGCATGTCAACCCCACTGTCAACACTGTCATTTAATCCTTTTCAGAGCCGACCTGCTAATGCAGTGCTTAATCTGCTGGTGACAACCAGTGATTTATATTCGCTGGAGATCTCGGCTTTGCTAATTGAAATGGATTTGAACTAGCGTTAGCCACGGTAGACTGGGTTTTGAGACTTGCTCACGATACCGAGGAAGACGGATAGGACCAGCTATATCGGGTCAGTAGAATTTAAAAATTACTGTTACAAAAGTGGTGATTTTTGTGTGTATTCAGGTATGTATCTTAAAACATAACTTTTTTGAACAGATAACGTGTTTTCTCTAGAAGTCCTTGTTAAGCTGTGCGTCGCCCGTGAATGCGTGTGCCATGCGGATTGCTAGCGTGCTTACCTGAGAAGCGGGCCGCCGGCAGATTAGAAATCGTCATTTCTCAACACTGCCGTAACTTTTTGTCATGCACATACTCCGTGCTGCATGTGCTGAGCTCTGACACAAAAATGAAAGCAAATGCAATTATTTGTCTACCTGAATTAGAGACAAAGTGACTAAGCAAGTGAGACAGTCTATCAAGCTTGATTATTCTAAATAGGCATTCATTTTATTCAGTTAATTGGTACTTTGCCTCGCTCAATCTCTTACGTGTAAGTCGTTATTCTAATTTGTATTTTTTTAATCTAATTATTGCCATCTCCTTTAAATGATCTTTATTGCAGGTATTCATATCGAATACGTGAGGGATTGTTATTGTCAGATATAATTTTGTGAGAGGTTGTATTAAATCATGCATGCTTTTAAGATTAGCCATTGATCCCTTAAATTCTCTTGCTATTCCTGCAGAGGTCAGAAACAAAGCTTGTGTTTCTGTGTACAAAACACCCAACAGTGAGTGTGATGTAGACCGTCCCATAAAAAAATACATTTTTATGACAAAATTTAACTTTTCCTCACGGGGTGTTTTCTAACTTGCCTCGGAGGAACGGCTGTGCACAGACCGCGCGGCTGAATTTCAAGGAGCGTTTCCCAAGCAGAGAGGTCCCTGCCCGAGTTTCTTGCTGCTTGCTGGGCTGCACTGAATGCACGCGGAAACATCTCAACAAATAGCTCAAGTCCTTTTCTTTTTTTCCCCCTGGATTTTAGGACATCCTAAGTCTCTGAGCCAGAATTACAGGGATTCCAAGAAAGAAAAGGGAAAGAGACCATACATACTCATTTTTTCTAAATCTCCTGAATTTTAAAGCCAGTCAAAACAGGTAACTTCTACCAAACTTTTGGAAATTTGATTTGGAGCTTAAGGTACAACTCCAAGTACCAAACTGTTCTCGAATGGTTACCCCAAACGAGAGGAACCCTGAAGAGCTGTTTCCAGCTGGTGTCCCATGGGGCGGCGGGTGGGACGTGCTCGCCCGCGGCGCTGAGTGCAGGAGCCTGAGGTCCTGCTGCTCTGCGGGCTTTGATGCCGCCTGCCCACGGTGGGGCCGGGGGTGGAGAGCCTGGCCTGTCGGTCGGAGGGGTCCGCTGGGACTCGGCACTACCCTCTGCTGCTTGTTCAGTCGTCTTGAAGCCGTGTGTCGTGAATTCACCTGCAGGCAAGCTCCCGCTTTCCACCCGTTCCTTGGGAACAGAAAGGAGCGCTTCTTTTTCTAGTTATTTTGTAAAAACACAATTCAAATTAATAGTTTTCTTTGAAATGCTGCAGTAATGCTTTCTTATCCGCCTTATGACATAATGGTGCAATAAAGTCCTAACCAAAAACGAAGTCACGCAAGAGCTATTCCAGTTAAAGTATAACTCGGCGCTGCCTGGTGTGCTGAGGTGGGTTGGCAGGGACGTGGTGGGAATGCCAGAGCTTCAGGAAAGAGAAAGTAGCTTGGTCAGCTCGACTGGAGATGAGAGCTGCTCCCGGTGCTGGGGGTTCCCGGCCGGGGGGGGATGCCACCGTGTCGGCTCGCCCGCTCCAGGTAGGGGAACCCCCCCAGCCAGCTGGAGGAAACAGACACTGGGGCTTAAGACTCTTCAGCGGGACCAACTGTGTTTGGGGGTTTGAGGGTGAAAAGCAAGAAGAGCAAAAGGAGAAAAGGCAGAGCAAGGAGAGAGGGTGGCTTTCCCTCTTTCCCTTTTTTTGGAGTTGTTTTGTTTGTTTGGTTTTGTTTTTTTGTTGTGGTTTTTTGGGGTTTGTTTTTTTTTTTTTTTTAACTGTCAATCTTTATGGGTAGGCGTTTGCTCTTGGTGTGGCCAACATCCTGGGTGCCAAAGCATTTGTCAGCCTACAGTGACAATGCTTTCATGTCTCTCTCTTTTAATTATATTTTCTGAATGGATGGTGCTTATCCTTTAGAATACTATTTTTTTAGCACTAAAAATCTGGGGCATGACCTGAGCTCCATGATACTAAAGCCTGGGGGGAAAAAACCCAAACCCAACACTCTCTCTACCATCCTCTGTATAAGATGGGAAGTTTCGCTGTTTTATTCCTGCTTTAGAGGATGCAGGGAATGGGTATCTATTTAACCCGCTCTGAAGTAGCTTGTGCATCAGGCTCCTTGAAGGAAGTCACACAGCTGTAGCAATGCCACACAGCACGACAGAGGTTTTATTAGCGTTTTTTCTTAAAACCCAGGTTTTATTCTTAAACTGTCAGGTCAGATGAGGATTCAGTTCTGCAGCGGAAATAGAAATGAAGCATGTGTATTAATCCAGTAATCCCTGAAAATAATGCCATTTTCTCACGTTTTGGGGAGCTGGGCCATCCCCTGTGGCCGCTCCTTGGACCGTGCGAGAAGCGGTGGCAGCGAGCCCGATGCTGGGAAGAGCTGTGCACAGGCTTCACGCGCTCCCCGGGTTTCTGAGCTGATCCTTACTGGATTGCCTTTAGATGTCAAGTGCTCTGCGTCCTTGGGAGGATTTGAGTTAGCTGTGCAATTTGACAGTGAATTGGTTTGGTTTGGGGGTTTTTTGGTGTTTTTGTTTTTGTTTTGTTTTTGTCATAGTATCAAGTTCTCTGTTGGACGTAGAAGCACTTATCTATAACAATGCAGACTTCTAAAACTGTGGCTGTAACAGGAATCTCTGGCACTGTTTTAAGGCTTCAGATAATCAGAAGTAGCTAAGAATCCTTTGCTACAAAAAGATATTAGTCCATGGAGTTGAAGCTTAAGTGGCTGAGCTATTTACTCATGCATATCCAGGAAATAAAGGCTGGAGGTAGTAGGATGTAAGTAGATAAAACTGCATTGTATGCCCATACGGTTATGAAAACAGTTCGTATTTCTTTTTCCAGGTGGGGCAGCAGTTCCCTTACAGCAAAGCCATGTAATAATGACAGTGTGTTTCTACCTGGATCTTTTCCTTTCCGATTTTATCAACAAGAGGCTTCTTCTGTAGTACGTGCTTGTCCTTTCTTGTTCAGCAGTGCTTTTCTGCCTGCCTGTTTCCTCTGAAGAGGAGTTGTTACTATTTTTTACTTTTTTTTCTTTTTTTCATAACAGGTTTTATCATGACATTGTACCTTCTTGAGGATGCAAAATGCTGCTGTGTCTGTGGCAGTGTTTTGTTTCAAACAATTATATAGCTGAGGTCCTGTATGTGAAGTACATAAACATACATATACAGTAAAGCTTACAGTGCTTTTATGTTATTGCAACTTGTTCACCTCCCCATCCACCCCAGTCTGAAGAGAAGTACTTACTACTTGGTTGTAAGTAGTGCATGGTTGTGCTAAGCTCAGTCTCTTGCATCTCCCTCCGTGCTGCGGCACCTAAGTTTGCTGTAAGTTTTAAGCCTTCTTTCTTTAGCAAGCAGAAACGTAAAGTGCTTCGTTCAAAAATGAGATCCCAGAATTTGCATAATCTTTCTAGATGTGTTTATTTCTGATAAATTGTGGGCCATCAAATGTATACTCAAGTTACACTTTTATCACGTTCAAGAGAACAGATACAGGATGTCTGGTGTGGTTCTTGGATCTGTAAACCCTCAAAACAGTAATTTTGTGAGAAATGTTGATGTTCCTTATGCTTGCCAGTCTCTTGGAAACCTGCCAGCAATTTCATTTATTTTGTGGTTTGGTTTTCTGTTTGTTTGGTTTTTTGGTTTTTTTTTTTAAAGAGCTGGATGTATTTTAACGGTGAGCAGGTGAACTCGGCGCTGCTCTGTAGGACTGTTCGGCAAAGCAGCTCGCTGTAACTGCTGGAATCGATCACTCGAAAGGCCAGTGGATTTAAGCAGCCTTTGCCGAGGGTGTAAAGCGTTGCAGTCGGTGGAGTGCAGCGTTCAGCACCTCGTTCCTGGCAGCGCCAGCCCCTTTCCCTATTGATTCCACTTTTTATTCTGGCTTTATTCCAGATTTCCAAATCTTCTTCCTTCCTTTCCCCTCCCTTCAGCTTATGTAAACTGCTGCTGCGTTTTGAGCTTCCAGCATACTACTGCTTTATAATTCTAAAGTGTTAGATTTTGGAAGCTTATATATATAATACTAAATACAATGTAGCCTTACTGGGTTTTTATAATATAGGTTGCTTCCAAAATTGCACCAAATTCCACTGTGGGTATTTGTTTTGCTGAACAGAAAAATTCACAGTGATTTGGGGGTTTTTAGGGCAGGTGATTGTCTTAAATTTGGGTTGGGTTGGGGTTTTTTGGGGGGTTTGTTTGGTTTTTTTAAAGACAGCGTGTTTGGTTTCTTTCCTGCAACATCTTAAATATTAACTTCTTACTCAACTGTTACTGTGGATAGACTGAGAAAATATATTTAACTCAGCCCAAGTAGCCTAGGTATAAAACTTCATATAGTTGATAGCAATATGGTACCTTACGATGGTGACTGTCATACAGAACTATAAATGCTTTTGATTTTATCTAGTTAGACCTGGTTAAAGTGGTTTTTCAAAGCTGGGGTGTTTCAGAGTAAGAGGATGGGTCTGCTGCCGACCAAGCTGGGTCGCGGTTGTCAGATCAGGTCTGCATGCGATGGTAACGCCGATACGTTTTGCAATGTCATTATGCATAATTAGTTGTCTAATCCTAAGAACGGCTGGTTCAGGGTTAACCTGGCTGTTGACTGAGCCTGTTAGTGTAAGACCTCTAGTCTGCTTAAATTATTAACGGTAGTAGAAGGAATTGAATGAGTAAATCTGTCATTAGGAAGCTGGACCGGGATGGGGTGGGGGGGAAGAAAAGACATGTAAGAGAATAAAGTTTGATGCTAATAATGCTTTTTATTATTCTTTCTTCACTCATTATGTTAGAGCGCTCCCAAATTGTGAGATGGGGAGCAAGAATAAAGAAATGCTATTAAGTGTGTGTTCCCGTGTAAAAAAAGTTTTATACTTCTTTTTTTTTTGTCTCAAAAAAAAATTTTCTCTTTTTACTTTCATGTTCATTTTTTTCTTACTCTTAGATTCTCATAAAACCTGAAAGAATTTAAAATAGCATCCTAGGGGCAATGGATAGAAAGCATCGTGCAGTCCCTTCTGGAAGGGCTTACCGTGGTAAACTGAGCGTGCTTTCAGCGGGGCCGAAGGGCTGCCCTGGAGCTAAGAGAGCCTTGAAAAAGAAAACAAATAATGAAGTGTAATACCAGATGCGATTACTTGATGCCCTTCCTTTAAGGCTCAGCGTGCCGGGCGAAGGCAGCTGCAGCCTCTGGTGCGCTCTGCTGAGCAGGGCCCGTGCTGGCCACTCCTCTGCCCGGCTTGGCGAGAGCCTTGCTGCTGCTGACATCCCTTCAAAGCACGAGAGAATTAATTTTTAGGTCTCTTTCTCCTTTTTTTAAATAATACCAGGTGTGTGCTGAGTTTGACTTTAGTCCTCGGTACAGCGGAGAGGCTGGGAATAAGGTTCACTTCTGAGTAACACGTGAGAGTGGTGAAAAGGTGGTGTGAAAGTTGTTGTTACAGAAATTTTTTTTATATATTCGAGCTTATCCAGAGATTATTTCTGGTGGATTATCCCATTTTACATTGAAAGGAAGGATTTTCTAACGGTTGTTCTAATGACTGCCTGGCTCCTGGATTTTTTTTTTATCTGTTGTTAGGCAGTACTATATAATATCCTGTGGAAATTCTGATATTAAATATATTGTACTGAAGCATCGGGGAGCTTTGTTGTGTAGTGCTATGACGGTTATAATTTTAGCAATGGATGTAGAGCCACCATCTGGATGTGTTCTGCCATTTGCAAAATAGAGAAAGTAATGTTTGTGTGTTATGCCAAAGAACATATTTTTAAATCAAGCAAGACTGGCTAATGGCTGAGATGGCAGCCTCTTATAATTAATATGTTCATTAGGGACTGGATAAATGTACAGCAAATTAATAACAACATTTATTTTTTCCACATAAACCTCAATTTAGAGGGACTAGAGTATTTCTAGACCAGCTCATTTATCTACAGCTATTAATTTCCCTGAATTTCTCTGTAGTTTTCAAAGCAGCAGCACATTCTTATCACACTTTTTCTCTAACCTTCTCCGCGTTGGAAATCATTTTCTGGTCTCACGAAAGCTGACGTTCTCGGTGTTTGGAAGGCTTTGGTGAAATCCTTTATAGCTCGCAGACTCATAGCTGCGGCGCATGTGTCCTCCAAAGGAATGTATCTATGAAGCATCATATGCATGTCTATAGGAAATCAAAGGTGGGATAAGGAAGCTCTGAAAAGTGCTCGTTGCAGGTACTTTATGGTTGTTACTGGTCTGCTTGGTGGTAAAAGCTTTTCCTCTTTCTTTCGGTCTCCAGGCATCTGTGATGCCAAAACTGTGTGTCGAAGTTAGACGGTGTAGAAGGATTGGTCTTGTGGAGGAAAGTCACTTGGACCCTTGAGACAGGGTCCGGCCACGCTGGGGTTTTTGGCTGCTTTCCCCTCCCTGCAGCCCACACTGCTCCTACTCATGCTCTTTGCAGAAGGTATAATACCTGCAATTACTGGAGGAACCACCAAAAATATGTGATTTTTGCATTTGTTCTCAAGATTTCAGCTGCTGGTACTTACGCGTTTTCTTCTTATCTATGGAAATGACTTCCAGACTCCTTGCCTCAGTGTCCTCAGCTGCTGTGTTTTACTGACGTAGAGTAGCTTTTCCGGACTGATTTCTGTCGTCGTCTTTGACCGATGGCTGAGCATTATCTTTCTGTTCTTGGATTTAAAACATTCTTAATGAATTCTCAGTGTGCACAACTGGTATTTTCCTTTTCCTTCTGCATCAAAACTGAAAGTTAAGTGATCAGGCAATAGGAGAGTATAAAACAAGTTTTAAAACTTCCCTCATCTGAAGTGAACATTGCTTTTTCTTTTAGCTTTGTTGTGACCCGAGGAAAAAAGATAATGGTAATTTGACCGGAAAATTTCTTTTGCTTTTGTTTTCTTTTAGGTCCAGGATGGAACATTCCTGCTCGCTCCTTCTGCTCTCTGTTAGTTTTCTGTTTGCGAAAGCTTTACCACCCAATGGAACTGAACTGCCAAAACCAACAACAACAACAAGTAAGGACATCCCTTAATTTGCGGGATGGGAGTGGGTGTGGAAAGGGACTTCTGGTGAGGTCCCCCTGGTGACATAGTCTTGGATATTTTTCCAGGACTTTGACCCCACTAATGTGCTTCTAATCTTGCCAGATGACCTCTGTATTTGATCTCCATATGACTGGTGCTGTACGCTTTACTTTCTCTTTCTTATGTATGGGAGAGGTGGAAAAGCACAGGACGTCTCCTTCTGCCTGGGCTGCAGGCTCTCCACACCCCGGGAGCTGTCACTGTGGATCTCCAGTGTGATGGGACCTGGACACAGATAACATGAAACAAAGAAATTATCAATTAGAAAACAGGGAGAACATATTTAAACATCGTGAGGACCTGCGATCTTTGTATGTGTTCTGTGTTTTCTAATGATACGAGCTGTCTAAGGCAAGACTCAAGGAGATGGGTAATAGTCCAGGTGTCTTGCGTAAGATTAGGTCAGGTGAAGAATAGAAGAGCCTTTTTCAAAGACCTGAAAGCGATCTTCTACTCACTGGTCCACCGCAGCATCTTTTATTCATCCTCATTTCTGTTTTTGGGGTTTCTTCCTCTTGCTTCAAGCCCTCCTACAACTATGTCCGAACACATTACAGTCCGGGAGAGGGGCTCGTTCGTTCAAGTCAAATAAGGGTTTGTTGGGGTTTCTTATTTAAGATACCGATTCTTCTGTTATGATGTGTGATGGGATGATATATTTCACTGGCACGTCATCCTTATCCTTCATAATCCTAGCTAGCCGTCTTCGAAATCCCTGTGCCGGTGCGTGGTGTTTGTCAGGCAGCGGTTCGCTGTTTAGGCAGTGGCGGTGCGTGACGCTGTGCTGAGGTCAGAGGGGGATTTCTGAAGGCATAGCTGCTCTGCAGACTTGGTTGAAGGGAAATAAAGCCGATGATGTTCCCTATAAACAGTGTGGGGAAATCTTGGTAAGTTTTCAGGTGACTGTTGTTGACACCCAGTCTTTATAGGAGGGTGTTTTTGTGGTTTGGTTGGTTGGTTGATTTTTAGTCTGCCTGTGAACTTTACACCTGTATGGAAGGAGAGCCAAGCAAGAATCAAACGCCACGCATGGCCGATGGTCCTTAATTGTAGTAATTTAGGTGTTAGGCATTTGCTTTCACCAAAATCTGAGGCTGGGGAACAGCGGAGGTGGAGCTGGGCACTAACAGACCTCCGCAGGGGAAGCGGAGGGTTAGGGGAGCAATGGGCTCTACCATTAGTAATGATGATCTTAGGGTTGTACTGCCTAGGGCTTTCAAAATAAATAAATTGCTAATATAAATAAAAAATTTAGCTAAGTATAAATACGTTAATAAGTGGCTCTGCTGAAATATTGTCAAATAGCTGTTGGTGCCCTGCTTCTTGTCTGGCACCTGGAGCAGTAGAAGAACAAATTACTAATATTGTTCTGAACATGGGAATTGGGAAAGGGAAGTAACTTGTTAGTTGTATCACTTCCCAGAATTTTAATCAAATTAGTAAAAAGGGAATTTCTCCATAGATGCTGTTCATCTTCAAAGCTTAATTCAAAATTGTGTTCGGTTTAGGTATGATAATATGGATAAGAGTAATCTTATCATCTGTGTTTTAATTAAATCTTAATTTCAGTGATACGATTTAGAAATGATTAGTACGACTAAACTTTTTTCCTGAATATCAAAGCCTTCACTACTTTGCAGTGAGAAGCACAGTTTTGTCTGACGGACAAGTATGTGCACACTGAAAATATATCGCTGCATAGAAAGTTCCAAGATAATAGGATTATCCAATACATTTGATACCCATTGAACTAACACAATATTTTTTAATACAAAAATAAAGATTTTTGATTGAAGTATCAAGAAATCTCCATTTAAAAGAATATGGAAAGAACTGAAGGATACAAAAAAAAAAAAATCGAGCTTTCTTTCTGCATGCTGATTTGATGAGTGATCCAAAAAGATAAGATGCTTTTGATTCTGAAAGAAATAGTCATAATTTTTTGCATATCATTTTTTTAGCTGACTTGATTTTTAAAACATTTGTTGGATTAAAATGTTGGGTTTATTCTTATTTTAAACATGGATACCTAGTCTCTATGGCTCAGTTTTTCAGCACTACTGCCATTTTGCTTCCTACAAGAGTACCATGAAATTGCTACCATGAAACTTCCTTTTCATAAAATCAGAATATTCTGGGGTTTATTGCACTGTCGTTTACTGGAGAAATTGCACTGCCATTTGCCCAGAGTATTCAACTGTATTATATAAATATAAACCAGTATTTGTTTATTTGGATTTGCATGTAAAAATGTGTATTTCGAGTAGATAAAACTTTATGCTATTAAATATGTGTGACAGACTATTTATACATGATACTGTCCATAGCATTCAAATAATTCCTGGTTACTCAAATATTAATTAGTTATCCGGTATTAATCATAGTCAGGATTCTTGCACTCCTCTCGTATTTTTACTTGTTATGTAGTTTAAATGTGAAAGCAGCTTGGGAGTTGCAGTAGTAACACTTTTAAGTCCTTTCCAAATGTTTAAATTGCTTTAGTGTTCACTTCATGAATACTTCATGGGTTTCATGCCCATCTTTACAACTTCTTTCCACTACCGATGTATTAACATGCAGAGGTAATCAATTTATCAGGTGAGTGGGAGGTTGAAAGGCAGCAAATGGTGCAGCTTTTGATGCCCTATTTATTGCTGGTTTAAACTTCAAAGAAGTTCATGGGTGTCTTTGCAGGTGACTGAAGCAATGTATAGAGAGCATGAAGTCTTGCTAGATGGTAGTCAGAAGGGGACCCAGAGATGGGGACTTTCACGCTAGACTCGTGGGGCTTCTTTCATGTAGAAAATGAAGCATCATCAGAAAACTGAGTTTTGAAGAAGGAGGCTGGCTTATTTTCCTTGGTATTTAAAAGGCAAAGGGATGCTTTGCTGGTAGATACTCAATTTCAAGAATTAGTTTGAAAAGCAGAACTTGAGAAGTAGGTGGGGTTGGATTGGGGGTCAGACTAGATGACCTTTGAAGGTCCTTTCCAACCCAAACTATTCTATGATTGCGGTGGCAGGCAGGGATGTGCTCAGTCCGGCTGCCTGGCTTTCGGCTCCGAGATGGAAAACGCAGGCACGATTCTTGCATTTGCTGCTGCTTGCCTTCTTGTGTACCGCAGGCTGTGGACACTGGTTTGTCTTCCCTACCGGTCTGTTTCCTTTGCCTTTGCTTTATTTTTTTTTTGTTTTTATTTTGAGTTTGTTTTCCATATGTACTAAGTGCATGTCCTGGTTATCAGCTGCCTATCTGCTTCCTCTCCACAGTCAAGGCATGGTGAAGCACAGCAATTCTCTGCAGGGCTGGGGTTTTCTCTTCCAAAAATAGCGTGAGAGGGCTTAGTCTGGACTTTGTGATATCCCTGTTGGCACGGGTAGACTTCTCCTGCCCAGTCCTTGCAGCACAAGTTCAGCGGGACCTCGGGGAGGCAGGGTGGCTAGACGAAAACTGAGAAAGGAGGAGAGTTCTCCTTTTGAGTTGATTTGTAGGTTTTCAGTGTATAGAAAGCACACGCTGATGTGCAAGAGGCTTAATTGTAATAAATCAATTACTGTGAAATCTGAACAGAAGGTTCAGCGAGCAGAAGTTAAGCACTTGCACAAGTTTTTACAACAACAACAAAACGTAATTGGATTACTCTGCTACTCAACCAATCCAGACATTTCAAAAATGCCTATGTCCCCAAAAAGTACCGAGGACTACCCAAAATATGTCACTTGAGCGTGTCTTCACCTTAGCTTCACTCCAGACAGTGGCATGAGGACAACCTGCGCCACACGCGCATCTGCACTGTGAGTAGCATCCTGGTACCCCCAGCAAGGTGGTAACACGAAAGGGTTTCTGTCCCGTGGCTGCGTGTGCTTTGGTGAGCTCTTCCGCTCCCTGCAGTTGTTTGCGGCGAATTTTGAGAGTTACCTGCTCTGTGGGGCATGTGAGGGGCGTTGAAAGACTTCAGTAAAAATGGAAGATGCTTGGTTGCCCTTTGAAATTTGAACAGGTGAAGGACTAATATGGAAGATACTCAGCACTCTCATACGTGATAGATTCTCTGGTCTGAAGTGTCCCCTTCATTAATCTGTGAGGTCTTGCACGGCCATCAGGCAAGCTGGCTGCAGAAGCTGATGCAAGCTGGACTGAGCTCTTCAGCAGAGACATGTCTAAGAGCGCCTGTATCCTGCACGTGGGGGATGCGTTATCTCTGATAGAGGTTGTGTGTAACTGTCGACATTGTGGTAAACTGGGAAGCACTGGGTTTTGTGCTTGCAGGTGACAAAACACCTCTATTAAAATTTGACCAGAATTCTATTCATAATCATAAATGTTATAACGTGGCACTATTTAAGATTGTGTGCACTGGGTTTGCCGTGAGATGGCTAAGGTCTGTGTCAAGATGTTGTGACAGCTGCTCTTCATGTAAAATAAATGTCAGAGGAGATGGGCGTCCTTTGCAGGGCTGGATGTCTGAAACAAGAGTTCTGACCCAAAATGGAGGCACGTGTCACTGCCCAAAAGCCTCTGTGGTCAGATTTGACTCAGCACTGTTTCAAGAATGTGTGTGTCTGCTGAAGGGACAGCAGAGAGGACGGATGCACCCTGAGAAAAACCACTTGAAGTCTAACCCAAATAATAAGTGAGAGCAGTTTAGTTTTAGTTTTGGGGAGGCAGAGGGTTAAGTTCTCTGTTTTTTGAAACGACGTTCAGACTTGTGAATAAAGAGAGCCTGTTGTTGTGGGATTTCTCCTGTGCTCAGGTAAACAGTGTCTTGTCTGTTCTTTATCAATCTCCAGAATAATTTCAGGTACCTGACTTGCTATCTAGGGCAAACCACGCACCTGCCTTGTTAGCTTGCTTTTGTGAAGGGAGAAGAAAGGGGTTTAATCACACTTTTATTCACAGGCCACTTTACCGTTCAGGTCCTACTTGCAAAGGGATGAAGAAAATCAAAGTTTGGGAGAGAGTGTGGAGGGAGGATCACGGGGCAGTTCCTGATGTGCGTACACTGCTGTTAGTTCCCTTTTTTTCTTGTGGGTGGCTTTGTTTTTGACACATACGGAAAGTGGGAACATCATAACCCTGAAGGAGATGGTGATACATTTCCAGAAAGAGCCGTTCAGGCGGCTGGGCCAGCAGCACAGGGAATGAAGCCGGGAAGAACCTGTGAGTCAGCCTCGGTGGGTGGCAGGGGAAGCACGAGGGGTTGCCACCATCCTCCTCGCGATAGTCCTCCTCTCTTGTCAAGGTGAAGGTCACTATTTCACTGTATTTCTAAAAGAATACCCTCGGGACGATCTCTTTTTGTGGGGCTGCGAACAGAAAGCCCTGTGGTTTTGGACCACAGCGCTCTCTGTGTTGGAGCAGTGGAGATTTTTCCCTGGCAGTGGCTGCAGTAGAGATCTGTTTTAGAGGACATCTGCCTCTTCTGTGTGCATTTACTCATGTATTTCAGGTGTCCGTTTTTGAAGCAGCACTGATTAAAAAAAATATTTCAGGTCTGTCTTTCGGTCTCCCTTTAAAATCTCACTTAATATGTAGACAGTTGTGTTGGCCAAAGATCTTTCAGCCTCTGAGTCTACAGTGGCCTAAGCCCAGTTGTAACTTTCTCTTACAATTTTTGGGCTACATTTATACAATTATCGATGCAGATGTTGAAGCAAAGACAGGTAACAAATGAAACTGTTTAGAACAACGCTGTGCCTTACGCACAGGCTCTGCAGAAGTGAAGCCTTTGGGTGTGCCACTGCAAGGCTTTGAAAACAGATGTGCCCCTGTACAAATAAGAGGGGACTGTTGGTGGTTTTTGACCTAATTTCATTGTGAAACGGTAGGAGGAGAGGGTGAGATCTTGATGCAGGGAATTGCTCTGTCCTTAGCTAAAGAAGTGTACATAGTAGTCTGGCAGGAGGTTGAACTTCTCGTCTCCTGGGTTGGATTGAGGCTTTCTGTGTTTCTCTGGGGGTCGGTTTTCCAAAGACACTGGTGGTGTGAAATATATCAGTTCTTCTGAAAGGAAGAGATGGGTGATTTGTGTATTGTGTAATGAACTGAGGGAAATTTTAATGCCCTTGTGACTCAAGCTTGTTGGTTTTCCCCCCTTGTGTCATGTGTCTTGACATGGAGGCAGTGATGAGAACTAACACAAAACCTATAAATCCTGGAGGATTCCGAGATACTGAGTCTGAAATTTCTAAACGTCAAAAGTGGGCTAAAGTGGCTTCTTTTTTGCCTGTGAGGGGCAAAAATAGGTATTTTGTTTGTTTGTTTCTTTGTCAGACCTTGGTTTCTGTACAGAGTGTGGTATTGCTAAATACCACACAGAAATTGTTGAGCTGTTTCTGGTGATGCACGTTCATCCAGACACTCCTTCCAGGAGTGATTTTCTGAAACCCTGTCAAGCAATGGTTTCTGATTACAATTCTGTCGTGCCTGTCACTTTTATATACCACTTAAATGTTACATTTCCTGCATTTTATTGCCTTCCCTTTCTTTGTACTATTATGTTGACTGGAGATACTTTCTTTCCTTGTATGCCCCCAGTGCACCTATGCCTCTAAAGGAAGTTTTTCTGTGCCCTAATACCCTGTTTGAGCACCCAGAGAGTTTCCAGCTGCTCACAAGAGACAAACCAACACTCAAATCGTTTTGCAGTGATCAAGTCTGGACAGTCAGTTTATCCATATGAGCTCTTTTCTATAATATTGCAGGTGTTATGTACTCCTGTATATTTACTATTACCTTGTGCTTTCATGATACTTGTGGCAAGATCTCTTCAGAAAGCCTTTGCTGCAAGTAATAAGCAAAAAGCAAGAGTTTAGGGAAGCGTGAATGCAAGATGCGTTAGGAGAATCGCTGCTGCAGTTCTCAAAGACCGCCGTAGGAATGGTGAAGAACTCGTTAAAAGTGTGTAAATGTAGCTTAAAAAGAAAAAGAACCACACCAGCAGCAACAGAAATTTTGGAAGAGTGTACAGGGGTAAGATTTCTAAGGAGTGCAAATGAAGGAGGCTGAGGAAAGCTGGTGTAACGATGGGGAAACTGGAGGGTCCGGACCCCCGGGGAGCCATCCTGGCAGATGCCCTAAGCATGGGCTGCTGCCTCGGGTGGCTCCTGTGGCTGTAACTGAGGAAGGATCGACCTCTTTCTGTATCCTATGGCATGGGCAATAAATTCCAGGTGTGAAGGCCTCATCCTTCCCACTTAGCGAGGTCTCTACCACCGCTGTTACACTAACTTGGATTTATTCGTCTGTTTGGAAAAAAAAACAGGTAGCAGGGTTGTATTTTGCTTGCTGAAGGCTAAGGCTGAGAGTTTTGCTTTCTTAAAACGTGTTGGGTTTTTAATGATTTTAGTGTATTGAATTGT
The DNA here is from genome assembly GCA_034782735.1 of Sagittarius serpentarius. Lineage (NCBI taxonomy): Eukaryota > Metazoa > Chordata > Aves > Accipitriformes > Sagittariidae > Sagittarius > Sagittarius serpentarius. Next base: position 40,035,610 of record JAVKLA010000093.1, read on the forward strand.
TCAGTAGAATTAAAAGGACACAAAAGCATAATGAAACTGAAATGTAAAGAGTTACGTACATAAAAACAATATTAACAGAAGGATGAGACTCGCAATTTATACTAGATATAACAAAGATACTTTTTTTTTTTAAATCTCCATTTTGAGTATTTGTTGAAAGTCTCATCATGCCTACTTGTTCTTATATTTATATATACTATAATATATATATAGCATCTAACATAAGCCATAGAAGACGCTGCAGTTTGCGCTGTCCCCTCCTGCCTTGCCCCTCCGTCATGCTCAGCGTGTGCTTTGCAGCCTGGGACAGCCACCAGCAGTGTTTTGGGCTGTTAAATGAGATGTGTTTAAAACACATGTTGTATCTCTGGAGTCAATAAAATCTACACAGGGGTGGCGTTCTTGGGTGGTTTCTGTCTGGCTGAGAAACAGCTGATGCACATAAGGGTACTGCTTCGAATTTAACTTAATCCCTTGTACCCGTTAAACTTACTCTAACTACAAGTAAATTCTTTGCTTAGCCAGTCATTCAAAAAAATATCCTTGATACTCTCAGCAGCAGGTTGGTTGTGCATTTGAAGGGGGCAGGGGGAGAGAAAAAACCTGAACTTTCACTTTCAGCTTTGCATATATTGAAAAATTTGTGATGCTTTTAGTAAGTACAAGCAGATTATTGCATAGAACCACAGATTTCTTTGATGCACCAAGCACAGTTTCTGTACCAGACTAGGCAATCCATGTCCCTAATGTTTCACGTTTGCTGTGTTCAATCCACAGACTCTACAGAGGAGAACAATTCACACAAGGACCTACTGACTTCAATGCTGATTCTGCTCTTGATCTTCATCGTTTTCATTCTGTTGGCTGCCTATTTTTTCAGGTAGGTCTGCGTGGAGCTCTGCATGCAGAACTAGCTCAGTCTTGTTTCGATATGATCTAACAAGGAAATGAAATGCGTACTTATGGTGAGGCTGGAGCCTCCATCACAGCATAGAGGGGGGTGCTGCGGTGGTGGTGGCTCTCACGGTGAAGATGAACAGAAACAGTTTCTCCAGAATTACATGGTTGGTAAAGATCTGTTTGGGAAAATGCTTCTTATCTTTCAACATAGTTACTCAGATTAACGTGGTGTATGTATTTCAGGTTCAGAAGACACAGGAAAGCTGTTGTGAACTCCGGGGACAAAAAGATGCCGAATGGGATCTTAGAAGAACAAGGTATGGAGAGATTTGCTTTCCTTCTCGGTGTGAATTTTGTTTGTGTACGCACACGTTTGTTTGCTGGTTAAGAATTCGGTTATGTTTGCTTTTTGTTTGAACTGTAAGTTATAGGATTGTTATTAAAAAGAAAACAGTTTAAAAAAAAAAAGAGAGGTCCCTATTTAAGTGCGTGTGTATGTAATCTTAACTTTCAGTTATTGGTTGTAAATAATTTTCACTTTAAGTTGTGATACAGCAAATGTTTCTTTGTAAATGTTTTTTGTGCTCTATGTACATGTTTTATTAGGATGCCAGCTGGGATCCAGGTTTCTGGCACTGTGATCTTTGTATTTACAGGAAGGATTGCAGTATTTCTTAAGAGGTGGGGGGAAAAGGGTCCTTAATTCTTTGTGACATTACTGGCTGGTTCCTGAACGTACAGAGAAACAAGCAAGAGGATAAGAGGGCAGTATTGCAAGTCAGCGGCACTAAAATAAAACGCTCTCAGGAGCTGAAAATGTTTTCCACTGGCTTTTTCAACGTGCTGGGTTTTTTCCGTTAGCGGGGAGCCCTTCGGGTGGGTTGCTGTGTGGGGCTCAGTGCGAACCTAGCAAACGTGGAGGAGCCATCCGTTTCTTGCTTATACGTTATTTTAGCTGTAACAAAGAGAAAAACTTAACGATAAAAAGAATTACATCTTTGCGGCCGGTTCCACGTTGCTGCGTATGAACTGAAGAGTGGGTTAACAAACACGGTGGCAGTCATAGAGAAAGTCAAACCTCTAAATATACCCGTCAGCTTCCTGTTCGGTCGGTGCTTGGGCGCAGAAACCCCGGCGAGCGCGGTTTGGAGATCCCCGCGGTGGCCCAGCGCCGGGTAGTGCCCTGGGGCGATGAGCGGTGGTTGGTGCAGTCCCCAGTCAGTTTTGGTTTGCAAGTGCGGCTGCTGAAAGTCGCCCCGTCGTTATCGGCGTCTAGGGGGGCGGGCTGCCTTTCTGTTCGCCTTTGTCTTCACCGAACAGTGGGCTGAATCCTTCCACTTCTTCCAGCTGTCCGTGGGGATGCTCATTTCAGTTTCGAGGTGGCCAGTTGTGCTCCTGAGGGGCTGTGAAGGCAGGAGGTGAAGGTGTCCTGGGGCTTTATTTCCCTAGGCAAGCCGAGGTCTAGGTGGCAAGAAGCGCCTGCAGCAATCCTCGTACCAAACCGTGCTGCCGCGGAGCGATTGCGTGCCGGGGCTGGGGTGATCTGCGTCAAGGGAGAGCAGCAACAGCTCATCTTGGTGCAGAGTTTCTGTTGTCTGCCAAGTTAAAAGATTTTTGTTATTGCTATTATTATTATTGTTGTTGTTGTTGTTATTGTTATTATTATTTCCCCTTCACAAATGAAATAACCTAGCAGCATCCCTTTGGTGACAAATGCTAAAAGCTGTCCCTGCAGTCTGGGCCCCGCGGCAGAGCAGCTCTGGGTTGGTACGTTCTTCGTCAGCAGAAGGAACCTCCTCCTTTTTGAAGTAAAACTTGGTCACATTTTAATCTGGTGTAAATACAGAAACCATTAACTTTACCAATAGTGGTTCCACTTGAATTTATTATGTTCTCAAAGCAGCTACTTGGCCTGTGGTTTGGGTTTTTTATTTCATTTATATCAGCTTTATCACTGATTGAAGTCTCATGTGAGGAGTATGTTTTGGCATCTTCCAGCCTAAAAATTAATTTGTAGTTGGAAATAACTTGTTATCTGTTGCTCTGGACATGCCTTTAACACGTACTTTCGTTGAACTGACAGAACAGCAACGGGTCATGCTGCTCAGTAGATCTCCCTCGGGCCCAAAGAAGTATTTCCCTATTCCAGTAGAAAATCTTGAAGAGGAAATACGGATGCGATCAGCGGATGAAGGGAAGCTCTTCCGGGAGGAGTTTAATGTAAGTCCTCACGTGTGGAGTGGACGGCTGCGTAGCAAAAGTGGCGGGCAAATCAAAACGTCTGCAAATATTAACAATTCTTTTAAAAGGGTTTGGTGTCCGATGATGGTGTCTTGGAGCCTCAGCGCTTGTTGTGCGAGTGTGCTGGTACTGTTTGTACGTGCTCCGTCATGCGTGGTAGCTCTTGATCTGGACAAAATCTGGAACATGAACTGCTTTATGATATGGTGATGCTGAATTGGTAATAGATAAACTGTTTGACACTTGCTAAGATTTAAAGAAGATCTTTAGTGTTTGCCTGAAAGCTGGAGGAGAGGAAAATTGAATATGAATCTCTTCAGCATTGATTTTCCCGGTGGTGGTGGAAGGGGTTTTTTGGGAGTCTGAGCATTTCACCTCTGTGGGAAGTACTTTGAGGAGAAGACGCAGGGTGGCCTTTAATATTGCCCTGGTGAGGTTTGACTTTTTTTTTTTTTTTTCTTCCCCCCCTTTTGGTAATTTGACCTTTTGCTCTTTGTTGTCAACCCATTGCTTCCCTATTTGCAGCACCCTGTGCCCTAGCACATACGTTTCTATGAAGTATCTGAACTTTAAGTGTTTGTCTTTCAAGCAGTGCCTCGGTCAGAAAGGAGGTTTTATCTTCTGCCCATAACCCGAGCTTCAGTCGCGTGTGGTCATGTAGATGAGTCTTAACCGGAGTCTGCAGAGCTGCTGCAGAGCCGGTTTCTATGGAGAAACCCGGCGCAGTGAGCCTTGCTCTCGCACGTCTGCATTCGGGGGCCTTTTCCATACTTTTTATTATTTCTTTTCACTTCCCTTCACAGCAGAAGCAAGTTGCACAGAGCAGTAGCTTAAATGTCAAATACAAAGTTGTCAAAGCCGGTGCACGCGTTGATTAGACAGTCTGTTAAGTTACCTTCTTAATTGGTAGCATATTTATATCTGCAATTTGTTTGATGATATATTTAAAACACATAATTTCTTTGCCTTATCAGAGAGGGAGCATTGTGGAGATATTTATCGAAGTAGACAAAATGAATGTGAAAACTAATTTGACAAGATGTGCACTCGTGAATTTTGACTCTCCTGATTAATTTGCTCTGCAGTTAGGAGCGAAAGGAGCCATCTATTTTTATTTTTAAAACCTGCTTTGCTTCGATCATTTTCTGCGCCATGCTGTGAGCGTGTGAGTTTCTGTCTGCACACAAGTGCTGAGTCTGAAAACTGGGGTCCGGTCCCCATAAATGAGCAGTCTGAGCAGTGATGGGGTCTGATGGCACGGAAAGTCTGCTCGATGCTTTATGTGGTTTTTTTTCTCCCCGCTGTACCTCCTGTGGCTGCTTCCGTGGACGTACGAGCTGTTTGCTCAAGCCTGGGAGAGGAAGAAAGGGTGAAAGGCAATTGAAAATCAGAGTGATTGATATTGTAGCATAAACCAGGAAAGCTGACGAACAGAAATCTGTTACTGCAGCACTGGAAGGAAAGGGGCTGAGAAATCAAGACCCTTCAGCACAGACATCTCTTTCAGAGCATCCCCCAGCATGCGGAAGCCCTGAACTCAGCTCCATCCTCCCGCCAGCTGAGGTTACACTTTATCTGCCCCTCGAAGCCGTAGCTGCCAAATCCTGCAGTTTTTGGATGGGTCCAGAGCTGTCCACTTCTGCACAAGCCGTTGGGCGGGAGCTGCTGAGCCGTGGGGAGCTGGGCTGCAGCCCTGGGCTGGGGATGCTCAGCTGACGGGGATCTCTGCCTGCTGCGGTGTTGGCTTCACAGAGCCTGATCTTAACATGCCAGCGGGGTCAGGCGTCTCCGGGAGGACAGATACAGGGTCTCCATTGTGATTTTGAAACAGATTTAGGCTGAAAATGGTGAGTCCTGTGAGCCAGCGGTGGCCAGGCACATGCACCAGCCAAAGAAGTTGGGTCCCAAGTGATTTTTCTGGTGAAAATTAAAACAGAGCAAGCGCTGACAGATGAAGACATGCAGCCGGTAGAAAGGATTTTTGAGGACAGTTCTCTTAGATTTCTGTGCCTAATGGTGTTCTTTCATATTTTTGGTTTTATCCTTAAAGCCTAAATTACCCTTAAGAAGTACATTGCACTTGTTGCACTTGTACGGAATAGCAGAGGCTCCTTCTACCCTCAGTTGCTTCATTTTTTTTTATTATTTGATTTCTTTGTGAGCATAGACCACTAGGAAGTGTGTGCTTTCCAAACAGAAGAAAAAGAAAAAAAAAGAAGAAAAAAACCCCGTACTCCTTTCTATATGGGCCCTTACCTCTATTTATCATCCATAACACAAGATGAGCTGGATGTTTGAAGTTTATGATGGCTGGTTTATTGCCTTGATTTTCAGTTTAATGTCTGAAAACCTTTCTCTAAGAATTTGCTTTTGAAATTTTAATTTTGACTTAAGGCGTCCCTATGGTTCATGCAGTGAAAAAAAGGAGAAAACGCACCGATGCTGGGGTGGATCGAGCCCCTTGGAAACTTTGGAGAGGTTTTAGGATTCCTGCAGAGTGGGAGCAGATGAGGCTGCGGTGGCAGCAGATGACCCAGCACCACCAAGACTCATCGGCTCCTCGTGATTCATGGGGTGATGGAGAGGACGTGATGAAGCGCATCCTCGATGAATCACATCCTCCGCTCTGAAGATGGGTGGGAGCAGCGAAACGGGCTGTGTCCTTGCACCGGGGTTTAACACGGTGCAGCGTGGCATTAGGAGGTTTCTAGGGAGATGTCAGGGCCTTGCAGGAGTAAGGGAATGGAGAGATTATTTTGCCAGAGAGAATTACTTTTCATGTGTTTTTCACATGAAGATGGAGAACTTACATGACTGGTTATTGGGAATTAGTTGCCCGACTTCTGAAGTTTGAAGAAATCGTGTTTGAAGTGCTAATTATTTCTTTTTACGCAAAACATAAATGAAGTTTGTGTGTTTTATAAATTGTAAATGTATTTTAATTAGCACAACCATGGCCTTCATTCAATAAGGAATTAAGTAGCTTGCTAAAAGCAGCTTTCTTTTTCAACTCTTTTTTTAACCTTCTCTCTCTTTTACTTACATTCGCAAGTTTAAGTGATATGAAAAAAACAAAAACAAACCAAACCCACAAATGCACGTTGCTGTTTCCTCTGTGGCGGAGGAGAAGTCCTCCCTGCACCCCCCCTTTTGTCCTGTGTCACCCTGACAACACGGATTGCTGCTTTTAAGAGGAAATTCCAAGCCCTGCTCTCTGCCGGGCAAGAGGGGATAGCTGCTTTGAGCTGTACAGTCCGTTACCATTTTTTTTCCCCTTCTCCTACATGATTCAGACTGGGCGGTGGGAGGTTAGAAGAAGGGTGGGAGAAGGTGGTTGTATGTTCCCAAACTGCTGGGATTTTACCACGGCGGGATCCAACATGCTGACACTGGGGTTATTTTAGGAGTTCGATACAAGAAGCTTGATGAAACTGGGTTCCCATTTCACGCCGTTCGCTGTGAGGGGGCAGCGAAAAGCTAAAAGCCTCGTGCCATGTCTTGTGATGAACGGTGCCTTTCCTGACTTCTCCCCTGCCCTGGGCTCTCCACTGCAGCCCGCACTCGGCCGCTTGGCCCCCGTGGTGGTATCTCAGCAGCTTCTGCTGTGGCGGTGGGGGGGCTCCCCCGGGGCACCTCCTTGTTCTCATCTTCACCCTCTTCCTCTCTGTTCCATCCCTTCTTTTGATTGCTCTGCAAGCCTGGTTTGGGTTTTTTTGGGTGTGGTGTTTGGTTTGTTGTTTTTTTTTTTTTTTAAGCTTGACTAAATTTATCTGCAGTCTTAGATCTTGGTGATTACTTGCAGAATTTGACTTGTGCTCATACAGCGACTTCCAGCTTAAAAGAATTGTGATTTATTTTTTTCTTCCTCCCTTTCAGCCAGAGTTGGGCCCTCACCTGTGGATCTCGGCAAGATGGCTGATATTTAATGTTCTTAGCAGTGAGCTATTAACAATCAAACTCTATTTATGCTATTGAACCAACTGTTATTGCTAAAAGTAGCTGCCGGAGCCGAGCTCGAGGGAGCAGTGCATCCGCACGGCTGGGTCACGGCGCTGTGAATCACCGCGGCAGATGGCAACTTAAAGCAGCAGCTCAGAGTTTAACAATTTTCTAAATAACTGTGATCTCTGGTGGAAAAATTACTTATTTTTCCAAAACTGCTGAACTCGTTTTCTGTAGTGAAATCTGCCAGGACGTAGTTTCCTTTTATAGAGTAATGAAAGTTATTGCAAATAAAATAAAATAAAATGTGTTTCATTCTGTTGGATGCAAGGCAATATGTGCAGTCAAGAGTTAGCTGTTTTCTAACACATTGACTTCTGTATCTTTTTTGGTTTTGTGTTGTTTTTTTTTTTTTTTTTAGTCATTAACACCTGGATATGTGCAGGGAACATTTGAAATGGCAAATAAGGAAGAAAACAGGGAGAAAAACAGATATCCTAACATCCTGCCATGTAAGACATTACCTTTTATTTTAAATCAGACAATTAGCTCTGGCACTGAGCAGGCTGGTAGTAATGTTCATCTGCTGAAAATATTCAAGTAATACAACTTTCCTGGTCACAAATGTTCTTGATACGTTGTATGTGCAGAACCTGTCTGTTTTGTGGCGTGTCTCTAGCACTGATCTTCTCCTGTTAGGTTTTTCTGTAGCGGGTATCAGGTGCCGTGCTATAAAGCCTTAGCTCCTGAGCTAGTCGAAGGTGTCCCTGCTCACCGCAGGGGCGGTTGGACTAGATGACCTTTGATGGTCCCTTCCAGCCCAAGCTGTTCTATGCTTCTGTGATTCTATGGTGTTCTACCAAATTACGCTATGTCAAGTGGGTATTTTAGGATCTCAGGTTAGTTTGGGGCAAGCAAATACGGAGAATTTTGGGCTTCCAGTATTGTAGAGCTGCAGTCCTGTGACCTCCGGGTGTGGGAGCAAAGCAAGACGTTTGCGGAGAGAGTTTCTTGATGAGAACTTGGGACAGTACAGGAGGGAGCTGGTTTGGGAAGTGTGTGCTTAGCCTGGCCTCCTGCTTGCGAGGGAATAACATATTTCAGATTAACATGCAAACATGCTTGTAACGTATTTTCTTCCAGATGATCATTCCAGAGTGATTTTGACCCAAATCGATGGAGTCCCACCTTCAGACTACATTAATGCGTCATATATAGACGTAAGTTGCCAGTTGTCCACTGTTGGTCAAAGTGCAAACTTTGTGAATTACGTAAGTATTTTTCTGCTGCTGTGTGTTGGCATTTCATCTTTTAACTGCTATGATATTTATTTCCACAGGGTTATAAAGAAAAGAATAAATTTATAGCAGCACAAGGTAACTTACTCTCATTTCTCTATTCTGTACCTCTTATGGCCAAATGTATTTAATATTAGATGCGTTTTAAAGGTTATTTTCAGCTGCAGATGGTGGCCAAATGTGAGGTAGGATTTAGAGGTTACAGTTTAAAGGAAATTAAAGTGAGCATGAGGTAACCCACTGCCTGTAGACCTGCAAGTTGTACTCTGAGTGAAGGGGCTTACCTCCCCCCCTCCCCCCCCACTTTGCTTCTCTTTTTTTATTTTTTTTTTTTGTAATCTTCTTACTGGGGGTTTTAAAAATGATGTCTCCTGCTAATACAGTCTGTCCAAGGGATCTTGATGTAGCATTGTTCACAGGGATCCTTACGCTGCCTTTAGTCACAAATTTGGGGAGCTTTGTCACTGCAATCCCAGAGACAAAGCAATAGCTGCCCCTGCCCTTCAGAAGTACTCCCGTCCCGCCCAGCAGCACGGTCCGCAGCTCCCCGACAGTGGTTCATTGTGCTCACAGGTAATGTTGGACCGCGGCATGGGGGAGAGCTGCAGAGTGGAAATCCTAAACGATGCTCCTGCCATAGCCTGCTTAAAAGAGCATTAGTAATATTTGGAGAGAGGAGATATCTGCTAGAAACGTAGATTTGAGTGCCTATGATTGTGTAAAAGAAAATACAACTTTTCCTTTAAGAAACGTGTGGTACATTCAAAACCTGAGCAGTCTGTGGTGAACACGGGTCTGGGTGGGCACGCAGGGGCAGGGGGTCTTGGCGCGTACTGCCGGATGCTGGTCTCCATCGCCCCTCTTGAGCAGAGCTGTGTTCTGTCTGCAGGGCCAAAGCAAGAAACAGTTAATGATTTCTGGAGGATGATATGGGAGCAGAAGTCGGCTGTTATTGTCATGTTAACCAACCTGAAAGAAAGAAAAGAGGTAAAGAGCTTTCAGTTTGCTCTGGGATGTCTCTGCGAGAGCATGCTCCAAAAGCAGTCGTGGCTGCTCAGCGTCTGGCCAGTCGCCTTTCTGACCACTTCCTTCTCCTTCTTCCTTCTAGCACATCTAAGTTTCTGTTCATAAATGTAGTTTTCATTTCTAAAATACAGATTTATGTAAGTTGATCTCAAGGAAAAAATCCTAATAGCTACTTTTGTTCTGCGTAGCCCATAGCCAAAGGCAAATTCTCGTGCCTGTGTTTTTATCGCAGCGCAAGGCTGCACTTGTGGGTTGGGTTTGGTTAGAAATGAAGATTAAGACTCTATTCATTTTTTTCTGAGTATTAAGTTTCAAAATTCTTTCTGGCACATGCACAAAACAACTAGAAACCAAAGCTGCTGCTTTGTGAGAGTGATGCTGTTCCTTCCTGTCCCCCCATTTCTCCTCGTACGTGTCTTGCTCCTCCTGTTGTGCAAAACTTTCTACATATACTGACTGAATGCTGAGACATGCAGGACAAGCGTGAAACATTGAACTTCATTCCTGCTTCGCAGACTTGAGAAGCTAAGATAAAATATTAAGGAAAGGTACCATCAGAAACATAGAAGATACTTTTAAATTCTTTTCCCTTGGGGGACAGTTTTGCCACACTAGAGCATGCTACATCCATATGTGAAATTATATATAAAGGCTTCAAAAACTTATGCCTGAGAAAAAAAAAACAAACAACCCTTGTTTCCCCCGGTGGTTGTGGGAGCGAGGAGAGGGAGGAGGCTGAAGCCACCCAGTGCCGGAGAGCCGGGCTTTTCTTGCCCCCCAAGGGCGATCTCTGCTGCCAATGGGAAATGTGGGGATAAGCAGCAATAGTTGGCCTTGGGAAGGAGATGAGGATGCGCTTGTGAGACATGATGTGCCGTATCGCTGTGTGGAAGTTGGCCTTCGTACCTATTTTGTGCATTTTTTTACAGTAACGGAAAGATAATTCAGATACTGTCAGCTCCCCGCAGGTATGAGGACGGGCATTCCTTGTCTGCCTCTTCACGGTGGTACTTCTGCTTTATTTTACTGCAGCTGTAGTACTGCTTGGTGAAGCTCCAACAGCAAAGGCAGTCCGTAAGAAGAGCCCATTCCCCGTATGAGAAGCCAGAGCTGTTAAATCTGGATGTTCCCGATGACTCTGGATGAGGAGTGCCTGGCATTTCTCACTGACTACACCTAAAGCTTAAAAATAGTCAAGACATCACAGTCCCCACAGTTAGGCACCCCCTAACAAAAACACCAAACCAAAATAAAAGCTGTTTAGGTCTGGCTACGTTAGAAAACAACTTCAAAGCTATTCTCACCTCCTCTGCTTAAATTTAAGCATCAATAGCACTAGCAAAGTGTTAAAGCTGTATTGTGCCGGATGAGAACCTCTGCATACTCGTATGCATACTTACGTACACTATTTTCAAATAACTTCGTTGTTTTACGAGTGACCAACAATGAAAGCAGATTCAGTGTTCTAAAACTCGCTGTATGTTTGTACAGGAAAAATGTTACCAGTATTGGCCTGACCAAGGGTGCTGGACTTACGGAAATATCCGCGTGTCAGTGGAAGATTGCATAGTTCTGGTGGACTACACCATCCGCAAGTTCTGCGTTCAGTCGGTAAGTAGTAATAACGCTCTTGCGTCTTCATTTCAGTTTTGAAATGTTTGAAAGCAAATCGGTACCATGTCAAATGTTTGCTTAGAAGAAATTTGGGAAATTAGTTAAGTGTATCTGCAAACTGAGAAAGGTGTAGCACCTCTCCTTGGCCGGGAAGCAAGCTCTGCAGGTCAGCACGCGCGTAGCGTCTGCTACGCTTTAATGGATTGCAAGAGGTTCTGCTTGGTTTCTTCTTGTCTGTAGCCAAGGACCACAGAAAGTCATTCCTTGTGACTGTCACGGAAGGAGCACAGGAGCAGCATCTTGACCTTTTTAGGGACAAGTTGCGTAGATAAATAGATGAGTGAATTTGTGTTGCCCTATTTGGAGTAGTCTGTGGATATTAGTTGGCTAGTGTCAGCCAGCATTACAGCTTGACTTCTGTTGTATCCTTGGTCTGCGGCACAAGTTAAAGCTTTAGATCACAGGAGAGATGGTGGAGATGACTTTGCTCTTCTCCACAGCGTGCAGCTTTGTACGGGAGCAAACTGCTAGAGATCCTCACCCCCTAAAGGCAGGGGTGCTGTGTTCGTAATGCAATGACCGTCTAATTCAGATTGAAGACTGAAGACAGCATGGGCTGGCGAGAGGTGATAAATCACGTGTAGAACTACATGGAGAGCTCAGAACCCCTCAAGATATGGGTGGATTCATTCAGCATTAGTTACAGGTTCGGAACTGTGAAGCAGTCTCTGCTGATGTAGTGTGGAGATCACTTTGGTGTGACTAGTGATCGCTGATAAGGCATCGCTGATAAAAATGCTCAGAGAACCTGTGCTCAGAAAGCAGAATGAGAAAGAAGGAACGGTATTGGAGATGTATGTGCTGTAGATAGGCTGAAGGGCCGGGAAGTTACAAGTGGACCCGGCTGCCTTTCCCTCGTCGGTCTCTGCAGAGTATGTGTTTGTAGGGTTTGGTTATCCACTGATGGAGAGCAGGCAACCTTACAAAACCAGCTGGCTTTCTCCAGTTTGAAAGAAGCGGCCTTGACCCTGGCTAACAGGCTGAAAGCTTGCGAGGCCAATACGCTTTCTAACCTTAAGGACAGGTTGTGGTTAGTGAATGCAGGTGAAACGACGCTGAGCTCTGCTGTCCTTGCTGCTGTAGTGTCTGCTTGTGTTCTTGGAAGAGCAGGTCAGGTCACGAACCTGTCGGTAGTTGGCCATTAGAGGGGCGGCCCTTCTTTTGTTTTTTTTGTACGTGATATGGCAAAAGCTGGCATTTGGCATCTCATGGTGATGCAGATCCTGAACGTTTAGACTGGATTTTGTGCGTTTCATCTGAGGCTGCTAAAAGGAGTGTTGTGAGGATTTTGTAAGTGGAAAAGGACTTAAGAGTTGATCCGTTATTAACAGAAATTGTGAGTCCTACTCTTTACAATCCTATCCTGGGATTATTCCCATTTTCACTGCAAAGATGCATTTTAATAATGCATGGTAATTTCACTCTGTGTTTGTATTTTACGTACACTGTAAACTTCTAATCCTTGAGTCAGGCTCTGAGTGTTGCAGGAATTAATGTCATAAATAACCACAGCAGTTTGTTTATAAATCTTTGCATGAAAAATAAGTGTCAAACTCGGAGTCTGTGTGTTCCCTGCAGCTTCATGATGGTTGTAAAGCTCCGAGGCTCGTTACGCAGCTTCACTTTACCAGCTGGCCTGATTTCGGGGTGCCTTTCACACCTATTGGGATGCTGAAATTCCTGAAAAAAGTCAAAACATTGAATCCTGCCCATGCTGGACCCATTGTAGTTCACTGTAGGTATGTATTTGCTCTTCAGGCCATTCTCTTAGCTTGGCCCAGAGTTACGTGTATAATATCAAGGCTGAATTTTAATCTTCTGTTCATAGGCTACGAAGTTTGTGTGTCTGTGTATGTGTGTATATACGTATTTACTTTACATATTTATATACGTAAAGGGCAATAATACGCTGAGCTTTGTGAGAGCCCAGGGTAAAAACAATTTCAAAAGATCTGTCTTTGTGGTAACCTTAATACTCAAACAGAAGTCGTTGTTTTGGTTTGGTTTTTTTTATCCATGAGTGATAGCCAGTGTTTGGTGTAAATACGCTCTTTGTCAGAAAAAAAGACTTGTAATACAAATATGTGACCTTTGCCACTAAATGCTCCTCTGAGAATTCACCTCCCACTTCTCCCACAATAAAACTGCAGTTTCCTATGTAAATTATCCATTAAATGCCTGGAAAGTTTTGAATAAAGACTTGCATTTAAGAGACTGAAATGCTGCAGTTTTAGAAATGTACTACATACCGATACAGAACACATTCCCACTCATTCGGTCACACACACACGACCGTCCTGGTATTAAAAGCTTGTGCTAAACTGTTTGAAATCCTGTGTTAATGAAACCACAAACTCCAAATCAGTTTTAAGAGAATAATTGCAATCTCTATAGCAACTGTAAGCTCACAGCTGAGCAAGAAGTGTCTTTTCAGGAGCAATTATCATAGCGAGGTTAGAATAAAAAGCAAAGAATAGCAGCTTTGTCTTTCTGGGTCTTGTTTTTAAGGAAATGGTTATAGTTTCATGTACTGTTTTTTTTTTTTTTTCCTCTTGCTTGTATCAGACATCTAGAAATACTCTCCAAGAGACCTTGAAATGTGTGGTATTAAAAAAGAGCATGGTTCTCCTGACCAAGCCAGCCTTCTTGTTTCTTCGTTTCCATCCAGATCTTGCCTTGCTAGGATTCATTTTCTCTCCCAGGTGTCATACACAAGAAGCTTAAAGAAAAGCATTAAATGGAAAAAGATTTTAGTAGTCTCACGTAGTCTTTCCTTTGAGAAACCCACAATGTCTTTGTAGCCTTTTGCCACGATGCTCTGTGGAGACTCATACTGGGCTTGAGCTTTATTTTGCACCAGCAGGAAATTTTGAACCTAGTTTAATCAGCAGAAGTAGAGACAAGATAAAGGAAAATATAAAGTATCTTAATAAAAATCTGCAGAGATTTAAATATAATGGTCAAACAGAACGCAGTAACACCGTTATGTGTCCGTGCTGGGGGCTAGTGCAGTACTTCAGCCTGTGTTAGAAATAAAGAACGAGCGAGGTGACAGTTTCCGTTAGAGTTCCGGATATGACACTATTGAATTGTTGAAAAAAGGAAAGGGAAACTCATCGATAGTGAGTAACCATCCATTTTTAGTGAGCTCTTGTAAAAATATCATCCAGTCATTCTGACAAAAAACTGCTCAACTGGAATCTTTTGGAAGTTAATAAAACACTACTTTAGCATTTGGAAGTAAGAAGAGCAGATAGAATTGGGGGTGGGGGAGGGGGGGAGAGCAGGGAGTAGGATTTTCTGCCAATTCTTTTTTTCCAGAAGTTTTCAGAAATCGATATTTTCAGTGAGCAGAGAGCTACGTTGAGGAATAGCTGAGTAAGGGGTACCCTAGGATAGGTTAAGGATGGATAAAATCGGGGAACTTCCAAGGCAAATGTCAGGGTCGGTGAAGTGACCAGCTTTAGCAGGAACGTGCAAGGATTGAGTTAAGCGCTGATCTGAGGTAACGTAACCTTGGGGCAGAGGCACGGGGCGGGGAGGAGGATGTATAAAAAGGGACTGTACCTGTAAAGGGAAGGGAAGTGAGGGAGCTGAGCGCGGGGCTCAGCGGGTGACAGCGGACAGGACTGAGGAGTGAAGGACGAGCGCGAACTGGCGATGAGTGACGCGTGCTCAGAGGCGCTTTCCAGGAGACGTCGGGAAGAGGAAGATCTCTGTCAACGGAGAGTCAGGACAGCGGGGCTGGAGGTGGAGTCGGCGGCGGTGGCCGAGGTCCCACGCGAAGGAAAGGAAGCGAGAGGGCAGGGAGCCTCGGCCACCGTGGGGCCGAAGCTGCGGTGGCCCACGGTCCGTGGCCGCAGAGGGGCCGAGGGGACCGGCGGGCGGGAGCGCTGGGCGAGGAGAGAGGGGAGCCTGCCAAACCGGTGGTTAAAGGCCGAGGGGTTTGGAGGCGGGCGGTTACAGTGGGCCTCGTTGGCCGTGACGACGTCGCGGGACGTTTTGGTGGAGGGCTGTGGTACCGCGTGGGTCTGCTCGTCTCCGTCGTCCCTCCGGAGCTCTGGGGTAGGAGGGCTCGGGGGCTTTGGTTTCACGTGGCGCTGGCCGTTCAACGTGTGTGCGTGTGTACGCATGAACTAAGTCGTATTCCATCGGGGTTTTTTTCCGGAGTTATTTAAAAGCTCGTGTTTCCTTGCTGAAAATTGATCTGTATCTTTGAGGACACCGGGATGGGGGGAGAGATTTTTTGTCGTGTTTCAGAAGGTGTTTGCGGACATTATGGCAGTTTCTGTACAAAGTAAGCTGACAGAAGGTTAAAGGAGAGCTATTAATGCCTAGCACAGGATGCCGTGCCCTTTTCCTCTGAAAGGAAGAGCTGAAAGTCGCTGGAGGTAGTGTAATTTATAATGGTCGTGCTCCCTCTCGTGGCTGTTGAAGGATATTTAAAAAAAAGAAAATTTGGGATGGCAGCGTTAGGAAGTGTAGCACTTGCGACAAGTAACTACTGTCTAAGTAGTGTGCGACAGCAACCATGCAGAAAAAAGCTAAAAATTAAGAAAAAAATATTTTAAATTTCATCTGAGACTGAATTATTACAGCTGGTCAAGCACAATTTTTTTCCAAAGGTCTTTTCTAATATCATTCTGATGTCATCATTTCTGAGCTGTTAAGAGGTGACTTTTTACGTTAAAACCTCACGCACCTCTCTTTTTTCCTATCATTGTTAAAATAAAAACCCAAAACTTTATGTTGCACAGTGAGTATTTCAGTCCAGTGTAAACGGCATAAGCTCTACCTGTGTCATTCCTGTAATTCAGTTGATATTTTTGTTTCTTTGTTTTTGTTTCCTTTTCAAGCGCTGGTGTGGGTCGCACAGGCACGTTTATCGTTATAGATGCCATAATAGACATGATGCACGCGGAACAGAAAGTTGATGTTTTTGAGTTTGTTTCAAGAATCCGTAATCAGCGTCCGCAGATGGTTCAGACTGACGTAAGTGGACTTTTAACTGCTTGAAATTACAGCTTTTCACGGTCGAAGAAGAATATGCTTCTGTGTTTCCGCTCTGATGTGCATCCCAGTGTGTCCTGTTCTGTTGCACACCTGGATAATTGGAAAATGAACAAAGCCCAGTGGAAGGATGGCATTGGGGAAGAAGGTGGAGGCATGTTAGGGCTGGGAAGACCACTGTAAGGCACATCATCTTTAGGTTTCATGTCCAGGTTTCCCCATGCCCACGAGAGTGGAATTTTAGAGAATGTGAGCAATGTAACAGGAAAACTCTGCTTTAGCTTAAGGTATGTTTTGATAATTAGTAGACTGCGGACCAAATGAGACAGGGGAAAGTGCCAGAACTTGTAGCTTCGCTTCCTTGCTTTGCAGTATGCCTATCTGCCTCTTTGTTTGTTCCAGATGCAATACTCCTTCATTTATCAAGCCTTACTTGAATACTACCTCTACGGTGACACGGAGCTAGATGTGTCATCCTTAGAAAAACATCTACAAACATCACACAGCGCGGCGCCAAACCTTGTCAAAATAGGGCTAGAAGAAGAATTTAAAGTAAGTATGAAAGTCCTTTGCCATAGGATTTCCAAGTGTGGAAACATTTAAGCCGAAAAGATACTTCAAAAGCAGGAGACGAGTAACCTTAAAAGAAAAGCTCAATCAAAACGGAACAACTTGTTTTATTTTGTGATTGCTGTGAATGGGTCCTGCGGAGTCAGTGAATGGGGCCTTGCTTAACATCCTGTTCTGCAAATGCTCATTCAAAGCTACATCATTTTACGGGCCTTTTCCTATATGCTTTCTGTTTGTTTATAAAAGAAAAATGGATTTATTCTTTCCGTCTGGTACTAGATGCCAGATCAGATAATGCTGGAAGAGGGAGCTGGATTAAGTGCGCATAATTTGCATCTCAGTGAGATTAACTCAGTGACGGTTGATGGCAGAAAGAGTTGCAGAGAATTTACACCTCTTGTGCTGAATATCCCGACCTGTCAGGAAAGAAAAGAGGAAAACCCAACATTTCTGTTTAGCAGAGAAACCCCAAATGCAGAAAGCAACCACAGTGGCTGTTTGTGATCATTGTTTAAAACAGACTTTATTGTCCTGAGGAAATAGTTAGAACTTTTCTATGACTTTTGCTATGCTAAAATATTTATTCTGTATGTAGGTCTGAAGCATTAAATGACATACAGGTGTTAACTGGAGTTCTCCCTTTCCTTTGAAGGATTAATTTAATCAGAAATTGGGAACTGGGAAAAGAAAATGATGTAAAAACAAGGCTGACAATATAGCGACAAGTTCAAAAATCAAAAGTATTGGTCTGACTGAGGGAAGGAAGCAAATGAAAACATCAAGTAGTCTACTTTTTCCAGAATTCCTAGGTTTGGCTTTGCTGTCCACTTTGCCAGCAAGGCTGCACTGAAGTGCAGAGAGCAACGTTTAGTTCTGCCGTGTGTTCTGAGAAGGACTTGGATGGCCCAGGACACCAAAAAAGAGCAGAGCTATGTTGGAACCGGTGTGAGAGCCTCTGACATAAAGTCTGTTGAACGCAGCATTACAGAGTAGCTGAAAAGTGATTTCTCAGGGGGTAGGGGCTTCGCTTTAATAGTTTGTTACCGGTACTAGAGATTTTACTGGAATTGAGATGTGCTCCTGAAACTCAGTACCTGGCAAATATATGCCTGAAAATCTGCTTGCAGTTTGAAAGTTAAATGAATTTTAATTTAAATTGAGTTTGTATTAAATAGTTGCTGAAATGCAACTGTGTAACTACGATTGTTTTCTGGTAAGTCCCACCCCAGCAGAAGCAGCTTACTATTGTTGTGTTACCTTGCTCAGTCTTGCAGGTGTGTAATCTACACTATAAAAAATTGTTGGGGCAAGAGCCGTGTTTGTCTTCTGTGCCCTGGGAATGCTGTCAGAACAAACTGAACAAATAATAAAGAATATCGGTCCCTTCAGCAGCAAAAGCTTGAAAATGTATCGAGCCAAGCTGCAGGATTTGGTGCACAGGAGTCCGCAAACTCCTGCAGCCTTGTTGTGCCAGAAACAGGGTGGAGTGCTGCAGGGAAAGCTCAGTCCCGGACTAAAGGACCAGAGCTTTAATGCTCTGAACAGGATTGTAGTAGCAGTAACCTGAATGAAATTAATATGAATATGAATTCAGTTCATGTTTTGACCGTAAAGGAAGTGAAGTCAATAAAAGGGAATTTTTTCAGTACTTGAGAACAATGTGGAAATGAGAAGCCTGTTCCTGCAGTGCCCGGCTGGCTGGAGTGCCTCTTGGCAGAGCTCCTGGTCGGGGGCTGGAGGCAAACGGTGGTCGGCGTCCTGGTCCGTCTGCCTTTGCTTGCCTAAAGGCTGGGAAGGAAAAAATAAAATCAGTTCGATAAAATGGTATGCAGACCTTTTTATTAAAAGGTATGTTCAAAAGCGGCTGATTCTATGAAACTAAATTCCCAAATGTCAAATGTAAGAAACTTAGACCTTTTCAAAGGGAATGGGTACTCTGTGCTTCTGAAAGCCGTGCTCAGGCAGTCCAAAAATGTCTTAAGGAAAAAAAAAAAAACCAAAACTGCCCAGACAGAATGTTAAAATCTGCTGTCATTTTACAGCCCTTAAACTTTACTGATATACCTTGGGAGTACGTTCAGATTCCGAAATATTTATTGGTATGAAAAAATTACATGACTAATATTCTTAATTCCTTTTTATAGACAGGACAATGAAGTGGCTTTTGTGAAAAGTCAGTCTCACTTCCACTGTGTTACTGTTTTGTACCCACTAAAGACACTTAGGAACCCTCTGAGTACCGGATATGGTGAGCGAGAACCGCTTCCGTTCCAGTGAGCTCTCATCCTCACTTGCGTGTTTTATTACAGAAGTTGACAAACGTTCGAATAATGAAAGAAAACATGAGAACTGGCAATCTTCCAGCAAATATGAAGAAAGCTAGAGTCATCCAGATTATCCCATGTAAGAGATCAACTTTTTATATATAGAAACGAGTGCTATAAATACCCGATTATCCTAAGGCTGTCGTGAGTACACGCTATATCTGTATGTTGACAACACCACAGCTCATCTTAGAACGCAGCTCTGTTGGGATAACTCGAGGGTAGAGGTCCTGCCCGGATTTGGAAACTGGAATTCTGCAAATAATTACTGCCTGTGTCTCAAAAGAGAAAAAGTTTTAACTTCTTTGCCTGTAAAATTCAAATTCTTTCAAATCCTGTTGTACTGTCCAGAGTGGTAGTTTTTGGTTCTGCTTCATTTTTAGCTAGAACACATTTTTTGGGGTGTTCCCGTTAGCCATCCCCTTGATTTTGTTGTCCTCTCTGCAGGCATGTCTGCTCCGAGGTTTCTAGAGAACTTGCTGATACAAACAGCACTATCCTCTCACTTTAAAGTGTAATGCCCTTATGAAGTGTCTGCAAACAATTTAATGAATTGTTTTTACTTTATCAGTGTAAAATGTATTACGATCAGGTATTTTTCAGGACTGAATTAAATAATTCAGCAGTCTGACCTTTTAAACCAACGTATTTTCTGAGTGATTCGTTGCACAGTCTGGAGCAGCACCGTCATGTCTGCATCTGAAAAGGAAAGTTTCAGACCTTGCTGGCCATATCCTGTGTGAATGGAAAAACAACAGCAGAAAAATTTGCGCCCTCCTGCACACACTTACTAAATCCTGGATAAGATCTTTGAGAGGCTCTTTGGCTTTCAGATAAAAGATTTTGCTGGTTTTTTTCTTTCACAAATGTAGTATCAGAGCAGTCAACATACAGTTAGCAAGAGTAAGACTAGACTTGTTTTTTTCTTCCAGATGATTTTAATAGAGTGATTCTGTCGATGAAAAGAGGGCAAGAGTATACAGACTACATCAATGCTTCCTTCATAGATGTATGTATGAAAAATTTTAATGTATTGAAATTGCAAGTCAGGTATCTTGCTGTTGCTGATAAGTCTTTTTAGAGAGACACAATCAACTTGGTTTATGAAGAACATTAGCTTTTTCGTTTGGGTTTGGCTTATGAGAGTTTCCAAATACATTTCTTATCTGGCGTTTTCAATTTCAGTTTAAATGGTTGTGTAATTTAAACATTCTTCTTGTGGTTAGATTTATAAACTAAGGCTTTTATAAAATCCTAACAAACAGGCAGCGATACAAATTAGCTATACAACTAACATCCAACAGTTCCATTATCTGCGTTCGGGTTAACTGATATAAATATGTGCTCGCCTGAGGAAAGGAAAAAGAAAAGCCCACATTTAGCATGGGGAAAGGCTGTCACAGTGCTTGGGAGCCAGGGTTTACCTGGGCAGACCTGCGTTAGTTCCTTTCTTCCCAGGTTCCTGTTGGAACCTGGGCAACACCCTCCACTGTGTCTTGTTTTTATTTAAATATGAGAATTAATTGTATTCTTAAGCAGGAAAACCCCATTAGTGATTGAGGATTGTGGATACTACAGCTGTGAAGAACACATCAGTGTGTAAATAGAACTGTAGCTCAAAAATTGAGTTAAATCTTAATTCTGTAGTAAAGCTAACGGCTGCAGTTGTTACTATCTCGTTGTGAAATCCTTTTGGTTACCTGTTACCGCAGAACTTCATCCCTTTTCAGCCCTGACTGTAAAAAGTCGTAAAATACAACTCAGATTTGTGAATTTGGGGGATTTTTTGCTGCGTTTCTGGCAACGAGCAAGAATGGGGCGGGCTCAGCATCACCAGATTTGCAGTAACCATCCCACTGTCAAGCAGCGGGGCTCGCGGGAAGCGCCACTTTAAGTAGCAATCTCCTCTCCGACCATCACCTTCCCTCCCTCGTCACTTGTACTCGCGTGTCACGACAGAAGGGGATCCTGGTCTTTCTCCGCAGGGCTATCGCCAGAAGGATTACTTCATTGCCACCCAGGGACCGCTTCCGCACACGGTGGAGGATTTCTGGCGGATGGTGTGGGAGTGGAAGTGCCACACCATCGTTATGCTCACCGAAGTTCAGGAGAGGGAGCAGGTATGTGTCCCGCAGGTGCCAGCTGCAGAGCAAAGCAGTTGCTGTTAACACCTGTAAAATACGAGCATTAATATTAGAGCAACTGTGTGTTGCGTACAGATTCTAGCGGTACGAGGCTTTTTGCCTTTCCTAAAACGAGCTTTTGCTTCGCTCTTTGGTGTGGGCCAATGTTGCTGCTTTTGCTTGAATTGTCAGAAAACGCACCAAACCTGCTCAAAATTACGGTTTGCGAAAGGGCCCAGTTCACATTAAAAGCACAAAATTTATAGAGATGCCTGACGTGGAACAGCGGTTTGGGATTTGGGAACAGCTGGACAAAGCTTCTGTGAAAACTTCCTGCCCTGTTCTGCCAGTATAAGCTCCAGTGGCCTATTCTGAACCTCCCCGAGTACATCATTAATTAGCTAACGAAGTCCCGTATACCTCCGTGTGCTGCAGTTCAAAGATTCAGGGTTCAGTGCTGCAACGAGGGTGCTTTAGTGCTGTGAAATGTTGTTTGTTGCTGGTGCTGGGAGGCAACATTCCATTGCTTTGAGGAGTAACTTCTTTTATTCTAATCTGTTGTAAAGCCGTATTTGCCATCTATGACTCCTAAGCCCTTTTCATCTTAATGGTTTACATTATAGAAATATTTTTTTACCGTGTTCTTGGTTAGTAGCCTTTTCATTACAAAGTGTTTAGAACACGTTTATTGTGCTGTATGTCACCACTTATATCAGAGATTCGTGACAATGTAGACAGCTGGACAAAATTTCAAGGAATGTTTACAATTCTCTCTCCATTTTGCAGGAAAAATGCTGCCAGTACTGGCCATCAGAGGGCTCTGTAACTCACGGAGAGATAACCGTAGAAATAAAGAATGACAGTCTGTTAGATGCCATAAGTGTAAGGGACTTCATAGTTACATACAATCAGGTATTGTTTTTAAATTACGCGAGGGTTTGGGTTTTTTTTTTTTTGCATTTGAAGGCATTTACAAGTACGATTGTGTAACTTCAAATGCTGGAATTTCTATCTAAAGATAAATGTGGTTAATCAACATCCAGCATTGTGTCAGTCAAGAGGGAGCTTATATGAAACATTTTTGCTTATAGCCCCATGAAAATTCTGGTCAGTAAAACATGTAGTTGATCAAAGTTGGGTGTGGATTTTGGGGGTTATTTTATGTTTTGTTGTTGCTGTTATTCTTGTATTTTCTACCGCGTCCCACATATCTATAAAAGAAAATTTGATTCAAGATTTTTAAATCTATAAAAGAAAATTTGATTCCAGATTTTTAAATCGATCCTCTGAATCATTTTGCAGCACATGTACTTGCCTCTGCCTACCAGCTCGTCCTTTATGTTTCTCTGCTGCAGGCATGATCTACTCAAAACCTGGGCGTGCATCTCCTCATTCACTGCATCACTTCTTTAGGATCTGATTTGCATTGCTGTTTTTGGAGGAAAAAAAAAAAAAAGAGAAAAAAAATTACTTGCCATTGAGAATATCATTCATTTAACTACTTACTGCACCGCATATAATTTAGGCACATGCAAAAAGCAGAAGGACTTTAAATTCGAAGTACTCTGCATTTCCTTATGAAGGAGGGTGGTGGAGTAGGCGTGAATACACACCATGCTTCACAAAGCAGAGAGTCCTTGACAGTGTGTTGGCTTATGTCACACTGCAAAGTATTTAAAACTCAGGACTCAAGTTAGCAGCATTTTAGGTCATATTTAAGCAGCAATATTTTTGTGCATTACAATCCAGCATCGTTAGAAGTGTTTGCTGCTGCAGATCTAAGAAATCTGAGTAACTTTTGTATTGTGCCCGAGTCCAGCTAGACTACATCAATGATATTTGAAGCGATATTATGTTAAAAGATCTCCTGCGGAGCTGGGAGGAAGGAGGACTGACCAAGCCTTTTTCCTTGTAACGGTGACATCCTCCAGCAGTGTCCTGAGACTCCCCATCAGACTTGTTCACCAGGTGTCCCCTGTGGTGGAGACGTTGCAAGCACCTAGCATCAGCAGAGACCTCGTGTTTTCTGCTCTCTGTGGCTTGCGAGAGTTAATGATACGTAGTAAAATTGCCAGAATGTTCATGTTTCATCCATACGCTATTATAATGCAGTCATGGGAAGCAGCAAGCAAAAATTTCAGGGTAGTTAATATGAAGAGCCTTTGTGCATCCAAACCCATCTGGAGCTAACTGCATTAGCGTGGTATTAATACCTGTTTGAACTTTCAGTGTGCTTTTAATCAGCAAGCATAAAGACACAGCAAGTGATTGTTAAGATTCAAAGTAGCAGGTAGCGTTGTGCAAAGACGAGTGCATTTCATGAGTTGGGTTGTTTTAATGGCGCTTTGGGTTTGGCCTGTGCACGATGAAAGCTTTCAGCCGTTGGTACTCAGGATGAACAATCTTTAAGTGTGTCCTTAGTAATACCCAGATGAAACGGCTGTGCAAATCAAAAGGAAAATTATAGGGGTAAACTATCAGCATAGCGGATGGGGAATTTAGAAGCAGAACTGTCAGGTCTGCAGGACCGATATATTATGGACCAGGTTGCAAATAGCCCCCTCTGCTATAGTGGTGCGAACTTTATGCTACAAATGTCTAAGGTAAGAAATGTGTTTCCATTTTGAAGTAACAACTGGATAAATCCGGTGTTTTCCTGCACGCAGGGTAACCAGGAGAAGCAAAGCAGGCTCGTTCGGCAGTTCCATTTCCATGGGTGGCCAGAAATTGGGATTCCTGCAGAAGGAAAAGGGATGATCGACCTGATTGCGGCTGTCCAAAAGCAGCAGCAGCAAACAGGCAATCACCCGATCACCGTGCACTGCAGGTAAGACTCGCCTCTTCTTCTCACCATTAGCTAAGGAACCGGCTTGCTTTTTCTCCGGTCGGGTTGTTTTTACAGCAGTTTTCCTGCGGGAGGGAGTAGACTGTATCCTTAAAAATAAATAAATGAGAAATAAGAGAAAACGATAGAAAATCTAGTATTGCATAAAGGATTTTTGACTTGTCTGTTGCTGAATTAGCAAAGTGGATACCTTAATGGTAGCCTTAAGGGCTGGGAGTAAACAAATGCAGTATTAACTTGGGTGTTGTAGTCTTGCACCTGAGTTTTGCTAAACGCTGTGATTAGGAAAGTAAAGCTGTAGGTTTATTGTAGTGACTTGTAGTACACCCCACCAGTATAGTGCCCAAATGTTCTTTCAAGATCAAAATGCTGTTGGTTTTTACAAACTCTCAGGAGAATAAAATATATCCCTAATCCAGGCTGAAGGCAAACTGTACTCCTGTCCGTGAAAGCAGGGAGAAAACAACATTTACATCAATGCTAAGAGGCAGCCTGCGTATGATTTGGCTTGATACAGGGTAACTAGAATATGTCGTTGTCCTATGGCAGGTTTTCATTTTTGGTTTTGTGGTTTTGTGTTTTTTTTAAATTGTACATTTTGATTGCAGCATTTTTTTTTTTTTTAAAAAACATTGGGCTTTTCCTCTGTTTTTTCAAACGATATTTTTCAGACTGCAGGGGTTTTTGTCGGTCTTTAAATTTGTCTTTTCTCTTTCTGTACTACATCTGCTGGTTTAAAAAAAAAAAAAAGTAGTAGTAAAACTCGTATTCTGCCTTTTCCTAATTCAGAATTTCTACCTTGCTTTTATAATACTTTAAATTTTATAAATCAGCAAAGCTTTTCCTGATACCTGGTCAATACAAAGTCAAAGTCATGAGACACAGGGATGGGGTCAGCAGGGTTTCAGAGCCCCCAGAAGAGAAGTTCCTATGTTTTGCTTTGGTTTTTTACGTAAGAAGCTATTAACCTGAGGAGGTCAGCCTTGGACAGGAACCTCTTCTCTGCTGGGGACTGCTTGGACCCGTGCTGGGAGAGGTGCTGACCGACTCTCGCATGAGTGTTTTCAGAGGCCACATCCCTCTCTACCGCGTTCACGTAAGACCTCGTGCAACAGTGTCTCTGTTGCAGTTGAAGCTCGCAGGCTCAACCACGACATTAAAAACAATCATTGTTTTGTCCCTAATTGCCCTGAAAATCAATTATTTAATTCATTCTGAATACTGGCCTTTTAAATCTTTTCCTCTTGGGCACGTTGTACAAGATAAACTGGTTTTGCTGGACCATTGGTCATCTTCTAGCAATACACGGAGGTCAAGTTCCTGGCATCGTTATATCCAAAAGCATCTGTTATATTAATTGTGCTATTTTCTCTACCTGTCTGTGATCCCACTATTGAGAAACGCTTGGCCCCTACACTGTGATGGAGACCCCCTGTGACTGACTAGTGCCTGGCTAAGCTTCTCCCGCCTTTTGTCCGTGAGCTAGATGATACGATGCTGCTGCTGGATTTTTCCTGCGTTTCAGAGAATATCCGTCTGGTTTTGAATGGGTGACTGATTATTTTTTCTTCTGAAAAAGAACCAGACCCAAAACTATATTGATTTATGTGACACTCAGATACGTTCCTGTAGCATTATCTCCAGGGAAGTAGACTCGCTGACCATTTGGAAGGATTTTGAGAGAAGAACCTGTCTGCTTGCTGCTAGAGTCAGAAAAAGGAATGGGCATATTACGGCTGTTCTCCGCACCGTACACTAACTTCTGTTTTGCTCTGATTTGAGTATCAAAGGTGCTGTCTTAGCCTCTGAGAACTATGGTTTATGTTTGGCTGTCTGCAATATCGCCTGTATTTTTCATGCGCTGTTGGAAGCAAGGAGACCTTGGGAGCCTGAGCCAGGACTCGGATTTGTTGGTGTTTTGGGACACGATCTCATACCAGTGCATATTCATTGCTAAAACTTTCCCCTCCTTGCTTCGGAAGTGTTTTGCTCTTTGCTGTTTTCATACGTTTTCCCTAGGGGACTGCGGGTTCTCCCACCCCGTGGGGGCTGCGCTCGAGGGCGATGATGACATTTTGTGTTTGCTTCTGCAATCTGACAAGTTTTAACAGCCTCTTCTTTGGAAATGCTGGGGAGTTAAAATTCTGAATGATAATTGAAGTGGGTAAAATACTGAGGAGCTCCAGCTGGGAAAATAAGAGATAAAAACTAATGTCTTTGATATGCACAAATCAGATGCGCAAGAACTATCTGAGGTGTCTATCTGTTGCTTCTGCTTTTTCAAGCCTTTAGACCTACAGCCTCTCTTGAAGCCTTAGCTTAATCATTTGGCATGTGTTTTTCCTAGATTTTTAAAAAAATCTGATGCAATCATTTTAAAAGGGATTAAACAAGAGAATAAAACCCAAACCACACAATGTATTCTAGGATTTTAAATGCTGACAATTCTCTCCTGTCCTGACTGGGACAGCCTGTACATCACAGCTTTTGAGTTACTTGAACTTCCCCATGAAGTCATACTTCAGTCTTCAAATATAAATGAATGTAACTTTATGAATAAGTAAATACATTTCAAGTCTAAGACTGATTTTTCAGAGTGTTCACATGAACTTGTGAAAACTTCTGTTCACTTTTTCCAACTATTTACAAACAGTTTAAGGAGCTGCTAAAAAAGATAATTCTTAAGTAGAATCAAGACATAACCCTAAGTAGTTCAGAAGGGTTTCGCTAACTGAGCTGCCAACAGAAATGAAAGCCAATCTGTTCCAAATCCGAACTGCCTTCTCTTCCAGTGTGTGTCTGCAGCTGCCTTCTGTTTAGTTCCTGGCTACCTACGCTTTTTCGCTCTTCACCGTCTGCTCCTTTCCGCACGCTAATACTATGCAAGGCTGCTGTGTTATTTAGAGATTCCTTACTTCTGTGTTTTGCCCAGTCTTTGCCCATTCCGCCTGTCCTTTGCCTGTGAACTTTCTGTCTCGAGAAATGAAGTTTGAGTCAAATTTAAGTTATCTTTCTTAACTTTTTTTTTTTAAAGGGAATTGCAGAAAGAGAAGCTAGTATGCAAAGGGTAGGGCTGTGTTCCCATGAGACAATACGTATTTTCTTCTGCATTTCAAATGCAGTTTAGTTTTCTGTGCATCCATACTAAAAACTCTCAAATTAATTTAAAAAAACCCAAACTGTATGGCCTTTAAGGATTTGCTAAAAGCACGTTTTGAGAAGAAGAAAGGAGAGAGAGCGTAGCACGAGCTGTAAAAATGGAGTGCAAAGCAATGCCTATCTGCCTCTGCTGGGTATAAATGAATAAGCAACGTGTGTGCTGATGTGTGTGCACAGGTTTACTTTATGTCTTTGTGTCCTCATCTTTTGATAGCTGTAGACCTGCTCCGAAATGCATCACTCATGGGTTACTCTAGAAACCACAGATGGCTACGAGAGATTAGCTAATTACAAATAAATCTGAACGCTTTTAGATTTTGTATTTGTCTTTAATCTGATAAAAGTAATTGTCTAAAGGGAATGACACGTCTAATACATGGTACCTGTTCATTTTTCCTCCAACGAGACTTTTAATGTATCCGGCTGAGGATACACACATTTGCACTTAATCTTTTCATAAGGCTTGTGCTTATCAGATTTTTTTGTATTTGATAGAAATAAGGTAGAAGCAACGACGTGATTACGGTTCACTTAGTTATGGTTAAAACGTATGAAAATGCGTTAAATTTAATAGATTGTGTTCATCCTTGTTCAGCAACCGGTGGACCTTCCACTCCATCCTACCACTGACTGCCAATTTCCCAATCCCATCCTGGTTTTAGTAACCATTCCCTGTCAAAGCTCTTGGCCTTCAAGTGCACAGCCACCGTTTTGGTGTCAAATAGTTCCTAATTAGTGTGATTAGGCGAGAGGAAGAAATCTCTTTTTTTAATTGTTGTTTTTCTCTAGAGTTAAGCATAATAAATCAGGTAATAATTAATGAAATATATTTTGGTTCCGCAGAATCATGATCTGAAACAGGACAAAATATACTCAAACGTACTGAAACAAAAGAAACTACAGTTACTTTGGCGTACATTAGGTTGCTTATTGTAGTCAAGCCAGAGGCAGAACAGTAGATTGTAGTTTCTTGTGTGTCCTACGGCCTCGTGTGTAGTCTTGCTTTAACTTGCCCTTCTATTAATACATCTGTTTAAGGTCCTAAGAGTCATTAAAATCATTACAGTTGGATAGGACATTTTCCATCAAATTGCTTTGGAGTAGTAATAATAATAATAATAATGCTTTTGTCTCTGCCCACCATGCAGAAGTATAAACCACAGCCCAACAGAAAAGGGTGGGTTTGATCGCACAGTGCTTCTTTGCATTATAACCAAGTTTTGCAACTGGAAGTCTAAAGACAGTGTTCTCCCCCGTCAAGTATAAAACTGAAAGCAGAGTGTGGGAGCAACCGAAAGTTGTCTCTGTTGAAGGTGAATGCGGATTTGAGGAAGCAGCTTTGCCAGTTTGTTATTTGAGTCCCAGGCTTTGGCCGAGGCTGCCCACGTGCTGCCGCAGCCAGCTCAGGCTCTCCCGCTTGCGTAGAGAAGCTGTCGCTAACGCGCCTTTATTGGTTCCAGCCTGGCTCCGAGTTAATTTCCGTTAATTCTGGCTCCCTTCTAGCATAGGTGAGGTGACAAAGGAAGCACAAAAAATGAGTCGAAGTTGGTCTGATCGTAGTAGTTGGCTATTCTATATCACTATTATTTCCCTTCTAACATTTTTATCCTGCCGCGTATGTCAAAAAAATGTGTTTACGTTGCAGTGCTGGCGCTGGAAGAACAGGTACCTTCATAGCACTCAGCAATATTCTGGAACGAGTGAAGGCTGAGGGGCTCTTAGATGTATTTCAAGCTGTGAAGAGCTTAAGACTGCAAAGGCCACATATGGTGCAAACACTGGTATGATATTTAACAATCCGGATCTTTGTCAAAGGATGTGTGTTTGTAAATATTCCATGGGAGGAGAACAAAGGATTTTTTTGCAGGTTGAAATAAATTATGTATCGTGGCTGTATATGTACAAGGTAGTATCAGAAATCTGTATTTGTACAGATTTTTTTTGGGGGGGGTTAATAGCATTTCTAAAAATACGACTTGGCTAAACATCCTGTGTCTTTTAGGAACTGGAGGCAGCTAAACCAAAATCTTTTGAGTGTTGCAGCTGACAAAACATATGAAGTAAATGCCTTTTAAGCTACTTATCAGTTGCTCTTTCTTACCTTAAAATGTCTGGGCTTAAATTGGCTTGCAGTTGGTCACTGAAAGGGAGAAATGTCATTGACTTCTTTAAAGTCATCTGCAAGTAATGCGTGAAGCTTGGTCCAGACACTTTTTCCCCATTGAATAAAAGTTTTTTTGAGACTTCATTTTTGGATAATATGTAAAAATGCTGGTATTTTGTATTTCGATAGCAGCTTCCATTCAGTAATTTGAAACTTCTTTAGAAACAATTAAAACACCTTTTTTGGGCAGATGTTTTCTCCACACTGCAGGCGGGGAGAAAGGGATTGAAGAAGTAGGACCGGATTATCCACAGTCACGCTGAGAGAGGGATGAAATATTTCTTTTGGCGTTCTGGCTCTGTGATTTAATAATGTTAGTTAAGGGTGTAATTGCCACAGATATTCCCAGCTGAGCCTGCGGAAAGGCTTCTGCTCAGCTCTGCTTTCCAGCGTGAGTGAATTCAGATGCCAATTCCATTTATTATCAGCGTTGTTACAGATTCTGTAATCCAGCAAATCATGTTGAAGGCGTATCAGCATGCCTGGAAGATCAGGGTGTGTCCCATCTTTAGGCTGCAGAGGACTAGCCAGCAGGCTAACGTAGGCAGAAGAATGAACGTAGAGGTTTTTTTTAACGTTCTGTACGTTCAAAGTTACATTGTCACGTCGTTTCTGCTGTGAAGCTCCGAAGATGGAGCCCAGAGTTAGAGAGCCAGGCCCCCTGGGGCAGGCACAGGAGGAGTTACCTGCTGTAGCGTGAGCCGGGTAACAGCCAGGTACAGTAAGCTGCTTCATTTAAATGAGAAGACAGGTCTAAGAATTGATTCGTTTTAAGAACTATCACCTAGAAGGCGTAAAGAAATCATTTTAACTGAAGAGCCACAATCAGCCTGTATTTGACAAAAGAGTGAGGTACCATTGCTTTTATTTAAAAAAATAAACACGTGAATAAAAATCAGAACAGACCAGTCCTCAGCTACTGGTCCAAAGAACAGTCCAAGTTAGAACGTGTTGCATTTATCACTAGGATTTGCATAAGTATGGTTTTCTCCAGTGTAACCGTACGATGCAACCAAAGCACATT
Organism: Sagittarius serpentarius; assembly: GCA_034782735.1. Classification (NCBI taxonomy): domain Eukaryota; kingdom Metazoa; phylum Chordata; class Aves; order Accipitriformes; family Sagittariidae; genus Sagittarius; species Sagittarius serpentarius. The sequence continues at coordinate 40,065,910 of JAVKLA010000093.1, forward strand.
TTGATACCTTTTTATTGTTTTTCAGGAACAGTATGAATTCTGCTACAGAGTGGTACAAGACTTCATTGACATATTTTCAGATTATGCTAATTTCAAATGAAAATTCCTGCCTTATTTTTTAATTTGTCTGTATAAATAGTTGTATATTCTGTTAATTTATTCCATGTCATTTTGATTGTCGACTTCACTGTAAATATGACCTTGTGTTTGCTCTAAAAGTTGCATTTGCTGTATAAAGTTATTTCTTAAATATAAATATATTGTAAAGCAAAGTATAATGTTCATATACAGTATATCACTATAAGATGGTATAGAAATCTTTATTCTAAATAGCAGTAAATTAATTCTTGAGGGTCTATTTCTTTGAATTTTTCCACTTACAAATATTTATCAATAATGTTATCTCCCAATTCTTGAAACTTTTCATGGGCGATTTACATTTCGTACTAAAAAAAAGTGAATTGTGGTACATACGTCTAAACTAAACATGTTTTCACCATAAACCTTTCTTCACTACGAAAATAGATGTTTATTTGGGGACACATTCTGATAACCTGCTCACGCTTACTTGTAATTTATTTCACAAATAGTCTCACTGAAGGCAAAGAGACTGTTCGAGTCAAGTGCTATTAATGATGAAGGTATCAGAATATGGTCCTTCATGTGTAATAATGTACAGTCCAACTGAAAAATATAACTGCTTTTAAAGTCTGTTTTTAAGAACCTCCAGGTTGATGGCAGTTCTATTTTGGGTCCTACTGTCAATAAGGTATAATCAGTATAAATACAGATGTGAATGTTTGATTTAATATAGCTTTCAGAGTCCATTTATTTTGTTCTTTCCTAAATATTACACCAGCTTAAATCAATTTAGAAAGACAATAATGTGAGTTTACCACTATTTTGAGAATATTTTGCATATCAGAAGAGTATATTTTGCAGCACCTGAACTTATCTACTTGAAGAGGCTTTATGGCCATTGTTAGAAATGGATTTAAAGCTTCTCTATATACACGTGCATAATTTTCCACTTCTTTGAGAAAAGGCAGAAGAGATGATCTCTTATTCTTTGATTTGACTCACCAGAATAATTAACAATTTGCTAAAACTTTGAAAAAAACATTTTATTAACAGTGTGATGCTAGCAACATTAAGCGTTGTAGCAAAAAGCTCCTCTGTGTTCTTACCCTGCCATATATATTATCAAAAAAGGAATGATTCCTTTATCTGATAGGGGTATGTGATTGTGTATATAGATATATTTTTAATGAAAGTACTACTGATAATACAATTGGTGAAATAAAGTTTAAAAGTCTTTATCATAGCCCTGAATGGGATATGCTTGGGGGTTAGAAAATCCAAAAATCACAGGGCATCCGAATGTCGAATAATTAAAAAGTATATCTTTTTCGCTCTTTAAAATGCATATATGAATTCATGAGCACAAAGTATGCGAATATGTACTTTAATTACATAACTAATATGCAATAGTTCTGTCTTGGCCAGTTGGTTGGGTTTTTTCAATGCAAACATAAAAGCCTTATTTAAAATAAGCAATTTACACGGATCATTTCACTATTGTTCTTGCACTGTTTTATCCCATGACCATTTTTCATTTCCGGTAACAGATAGCATTATACTTTGTAACAATGCAAGGAAACGGGAAGGTGTTCATGCCTCTCCTTTCATTTCATACTGAATGCAAAAGGTGCAGTTTAGAAATTTCGAAGCACACTGTTCTGAACACTGCCATTTACTGCTTCTTGTCTTCCCATCGATGCACTTCTGTATTTATTTGTACAGTAAATTATGCACTTAAAAAAGATGGTTTAAAGACTAAACCTTTGTCGTGAGTTGCTATGAGAAGATACACTCAAGCCGCAGAAAGTGTTGGGTAACGAACGTGAATGCTAAGTAAGTTTACATTACTACTGCATGCTGAAATTTTATCAGATTTTAAAAAGCCATCAAATAAATTCAGTGTGGAAACCAATACAGTGGGGTTTTCAGTATGATCATTTGTAGCACAGGGAGACTCAGAGAGGTTAAATGATGATAGAAAATAATGCAAAGAAACTCCCACCGCTTTCCAAGAAGCATGTTTTACGGTCCCAGTTAGATCCCAACGTCAGGATCTTTAGCCTACATTTGAAAAATAATTTGTCTGTTGGACAGCCCGCTGGGTCCCTTAAATAAAAGCTTGGATTAAGAGTTGCCTTGCGAAGCAAACCTGCTCCGCGCAGTGGCGGTGCGGTGTGATGTTGGCGGGGGCCCGTGGCCCGCCGACAGCGGCAGGAGCCGGGGCAGAACTCCAGCTGCCCACGGGGTTTTGCTGCAAGGGATCGTTCTGCAGGGCACAGGCAGCTCCTCGTCGTGACAGCAGGTAGTGGGGTGGAGTTGAGCTGAAACGTCAAATACGAAGTGGGTACTCGGATTTTAGTTGCTAACTATAGTAAGCTCTCTAGGAGGAAACAGAAATACTTACATTGCAGAAGTCACAAATATAGCCACATAATGACTTTTTTTTATAATTTGAAAAGTTTGCTTTCCAGTTCTTGTCTTTAGTCAATGGACTGCTCACTGCAGCAGCCTAGTAACTGGGGAGCTGTATCTTGATATCGATATATATGAATTTTCTTTTCAGTTTTCCTATGTTGCATGGAATTCCTTTAAAATGCCAAATGGTTGATTAGAAGTTGTACATTCTGATCTGTATGTGGTTTTGGTCACTATGTGACTTGACTGTCTGTTTTCACGTGTTAAGATAGGTTCCAGTTCACCTGAGCATTTAAGCATTGGCTTTGCGACATCTCTATTCCACAAAACATTTAAGTACCATAGGTTCTTTGTTCCTGAAGCAATCCCTTAAGTGCTTTGCTGAATTGGGCCTTAATGAAGAATGCATACTGTAATTACCAGTGTTTTTTAGGGTATTTTTACGTATCAGTTTTTTAAACTTTTAAAATGAGCCTGACCACCTGTGTTCAGTATTTTGAAATGGTTTTCCTTTCCTTAGTACCATTTTTAATGTAAAGTTATTGAAACTTTTCTGTATAACCAAACTGTATTTAATTTGTCAAATCTTTATAATATATGTATGTATTATACAGTTTCAGCTATTATTATTTTCTTTTATTACATTTATAATTTGATCTTGCTGTGTTTTTAATGCCGGTGAACGTTGCTGAATTATTTGTATATGCAAATTGCAAGATCTAATACATTCTGATGCAAGAACAAAGCTTCGTTTTGATTCTCAAACTGTGTTACTTGCTTTAAATCTTTTAATTTCATTCCTGTGCTGCGTGTTCATTTGAATTAAGTATTCTAAAAGAGTTGAAATCCATTATCTAGATAAAATTTTTCAGTACTTACCTGCAGCTGTTTGGGAGTAATATTCCGATTCATGTCAGAACTGAAGCATTCTGCATATAAACTCATGACAGCGGTTGTGAAAGGTCAGGTCTTCCCAAACCCCATTAGTAAGTAAGACCTGACAATACAGAGCTTTGACGTGACTCGTCCCATTGCAGCCTTCCCTTAGGAGTAGAAATCTGATGATGCAAAGTCTGACCCTGCAATACCTCAACAGCTGCTGGTCCTCTGGTATAGTCGTACAGCACCTAGCGCACTGGCTCTTTGAGCCCTCCTAGCCCGCCTTTCCTGCCAGCAAAGCATCCGAGCGGGGCAGAGCTGCAAGAAGCCAGGGGTTGTGCCCACTTCGAGAGAGGCGGGGAGGAGCGGGGGAGCCCAGCGCCATTTTGCATTGTGGGCTGCTCGGTGGGGCGTAGGAGCGGGTCTCGGGTCTCTGAGGGAGGTGGGATTTCACAAAATGGGAAGGTTGGTGAGAGGGAGAGAGCTTGCTCACAGCCCACGAAACCTTTCTGTTCTTTTGTGTCTAATGGTGCTGTGACATACTGCGGTATCATACCAAGATAAAAATAGTAGCTAACCTTTCAACTATGTCACCCATCATTAACTGAAGGCCCACTCTAGTTAACAACAACTTCTTGATTGATTTCAACAGGCTTTATATTGGACCTTCCTGCCAAAAATAATCCAAGATGGCCCACTGTTGTAACAAGGGTCAGGGGAGATTTATGAAAACCAGGCGTAACTATGCTGAAAGATGACAATCCTAATGTTCAAGCTGGTATCACTGAGATTTGAAAAGACTGAACGTTGTTTGTCAGGTGTGATTTAATGAAGCAATATTCATGTGTTTGACCCCTCTAGTCCTGCTTCATCTGGTACACCTGACACCTAACATTTGGGAGGTACCTTTTCAGTGTAGATAATCTGATTATTTTTTCCAAACTTGTTTGGAAGAACTTTCAGTTTGCATGTCCTTCTTGTGAGCCGTTCTAACATTTAAGTGTTTGTGGTTGGTAATCATGCTGCCTTCAACAGGAATTGAACCATCCAGGAAAAACGGTAGCAACATGTTTGCCAGTAGTAACTTGTTGCTTTCTAAAGACAGCAAGTACCTAACATACTGAAGAGAGGTCTTTTCTTCATCAAAAACAGGTTTACTCATGAAGAATTTGCCCGCAGTGTTTTAAATACAGAGATACACCACACTGAAATACAGAGCCTTTAGGAAATCAAGTGTTCAGGGAAATACGGCTGTTTCTTACTGTGACACTAAATAGTACCAACTTAATTTTTTTAACAGTTCCAGATGAGCTGATAAAATATTTTGTGTGATTGGATTGTATACCTTTGACAGATACTGAGACGCACAGCTTGTGAGCCCAGTGAGAGTTAACTTTGTGTGAGGACAGACAGATGCCTTTGTGTGGTTTCAGAAAATAGAAGAATCTTAAGTATTAATCCACTATTAATTAATAAATAATTATTGATAATTATAATTATTGATTACTACAGGTCTGCACAATTTCTAGTATAATAAGGTTCTGTCTAGCACTATAGTAGTATCACCATTCTTAGATTATTCAAGCTAAAAAAAGGGGATTACAAGCTACGAGACAAAGAATGACTTTCTTCCTGTGTTCATCTTAGTGTGCTTCTGTTGGTCTGTTTCTGTATTAAAGATCAACAATAAAAAGCATCTTCGTTAACATACGGCCAGTCGTAGTGTTTTTATCAACAACAAATCTCGAGTTGTAGAAAGGCCTTGGGATCACTTGACCCTCAGCTCTGTAAAGCAGCTAACATATGGCTGTTTAGCTACTGTGTTGATAATAAAGTTTTCCTGTTTGCTGCTAACATCCCATAAAAAGAGATTTCAGTGAGAAGGTGACACTATATTTAAGATCCAATGAGTGGAAGTGTTTTTCTCACAACAGATAGATACCCTCTATTCTCTACTATGTCCCAGTTTAATGACAGATCGGTAACAAACAACAATCATGAGACTTCCCTGGAATACAGAAATAATACAACGATACAGAAAGTATGAAACCTCTGTCTTTTGCAATCTTGTTCATATATACAGATTCTGTTTAATTACATGTAGGAACTAAATTTTATCATTATGCATTTCTCCAGCGATTAATTTTTCTTGGCTCATCTGATGAGAATGTACACATTTTTTTCCTGCTTCTAAACATTACAAAGAAATACCATAAACACCTTGTGCTTCTTTATCGAGTTTTTGCATTTTACATCTTGTGATGCTGAAGATGGTTATGTTTTTAGAAACTCAGCTTTTAGAAAAAGCACACTTTCATTGTAAACTGTTCATGAAATATACTTATTTTAATAGGTTATTTAAACAATATAAACTAAGCAAGATCAAAAGACATTTGTTCTGTATAGGGCATATATGTCAAGTCTAAGCTATGCTTTCCTTAATAGAGAAATTGTTCAGTGTGTCTGAGAATTTTTCAGGCAATTGAACTTCACCATGAATGTTCTTCATCTTGGGTATTAAAGGATTATGTTGTAATTTAGATAGTTTCTAAGAGCTTCTTTTATACATTTTCTGTGCTGCTTTGCACAGAGTAGGAGAATTACTAAATTATTAATCAAGTTGAGACTTTGCCAAGGAAGTTCTTTTTACAAATAATCATTTTTTTTTTTCTTTCACCTGTTTCCCTTCCATTAGAAATTGTTCCAGCATTTTCCTGAATGTCACACTCAAAACTATTTATAAGCATTGAACAAAAGATCCACGTTGTGACTTCATGCCAGCTGGGTAGACACAAAGAAAGCAAAGCTACACCGGTCTGGAAGAGCTTGAGAAGGAATTATTTAGCTCAGTTGCAATAGTATCAGGTTGTGAAGCTCAGTTCGTGCTCATGGTGGCAGTGATCTGATACCAGCAGACGGGCTGTAGCCAAACAGACAGCATGCCCCATCTTCCATGTTTCAGTACAACAGGCAGTGAGTGAGCAGCCTCTGTCCTGCTCATGGTCTCTGTGAGAGAAGATAATATTCCTGTCTTCTTGGAGTCACCAGTACTGTCTTAGTCTCTATGAAATACATTGGGGCTTTTTTTTTTCTTTTACATTATTTTGCTTTAAAAATTTATATAGTAAGTATTTTCTAGTTGAGATTTTTATGGTAACCACGTGGTAGCCTATGGATCAAGTACAAGTTGTTTCCAAGGGAGCAGCACATGGAATAGCGTTCCTCCCTTGTTAGAGTACTGCATGCTTGAATAGAGGTCGATGTAATTTGCTAAATACAGGGGAATCCTGCCCTAGTCATAATAAACAAGTGTACAAATCATGAACTCTTACACAAACAGCAGATGTGCGAAGGGGCAACCCAAAATCCCTCTTATGGTCCCCTTTAGAATTAAAAGTCATCTGTTGAAGTTAATGGCAAAATTTTCTGGAGTGAGAATTTTGTTCCTGGATTAGAGAGTTTTCACTGGTTTAGTATCCAGAGTTGTCAATGACACATTCCTTGGTGAGCGGTACACTTACATACTATGTGACCAGTTCTGTAACTCTGTAATTGGCAAGTCTGTTACAGACACAGAACAAAGCCATGCCCAGTCCCAGATATGGACTACAAAGTATTAATTTACATTTAAAACCCAATATATTTCACCATGACATTGTGTAGTTTGCCTTCCAGTCGTCTTCCATGGCTTTGAAGGCTTTGTGTGAAAACAGCCTGTTAGAAAGCTAGTTTTCAAGATGAACTTTGATTTTGTGAACTATAGAAGTTTTTGCTTAAAAAATTAGTGCTTCACATCATATATGGAAGTTTGATCTTTTGCAGTTTCTTGCCCTTAGTAGTTTGTTATGCTGTGTTCTTTCACTATATAAAAGAAAGAGAAATGTATTATTTCAAAATATTTATTAAAGGTGAACAGAAACCATTTTGGAAAACATATCCCATTTGTTCATAAACTCAAGCAGATTCCTCACACATAAAATAATTTGTCAAAATTAGGTTCTGCATATGAATACAAGCATTCAAAAAAATCTGAGGTGCAATAATGTGTCAGTGTAATAAACCATCATTTTAAGAGAGGTAGTCTATTGCAAAACATTAAATTTTCAGAGATTCATCATACAATAACTTACTAAGCTCTAGACTTTGCTTTGCACAGTGTAAATAGCCTGAAGTATGTATTTTTTCAGTGCCCAATAAAAATTCATAAATTAAATCAATTTGAGAACTAATCAGTGATGACAGTGCAACTGAATTCATGCTAATCACATCTACATTAACAATTTTTGTTAGAATTTAGCAGTTCAGTCATCACTTACCAGGTATAATTCTGTCCGAACTTTTTTAGTTTTGGCAATCCTAGAAGGAAGGCTTATTGTGATTGGGTTTTTTTGTGCCTCTGTTCATTTCCCTGCTGTGTCTTCTGGATCCACTGGCCAAATTACAACTGCATCGAGAGGGCACCAGTGTATTCAAAGGTAACTTCATTTTCTAAAAACGGGGCCTGACTGGTGATGATGGCCTTTAATACTGAAGTTGCTGCCTGCGTTTAGTGCCTTATTTACCTAATACCTATATACCTTACAAAAGCCGTAATCTAGTAAAAGCTTTAACTGGAACTTGTGCTTTCTTAGACTTTCAGTTAACAACCAGTATTAGTACAAATCTGTGAGAAATAAGCTTCATTCATTGAAGTGCTTCCAAACCCCTTGTTCAGAAACTAGAACAAATGACCTTGTATAAGGATCTTCATATGAGGAATTAAGATGCTAATTTTTCTAATTCTCTTTATTTTGTTGTTCATCTTGTGCTCTTGGCTTAAGACTTCAGCCCCAGTATGCTTTAATGATTAGGGGTCTTTTCATATTATTGGGCCACCGTCTTCCACTGATAAGCCTGACAATTAAGTCCTGAAAAGGCTCACTGATCCATACTGATGGCTCTCAGTGAAATAGCTTTTTGCTAATTACCTGTTGATTGGTCAAATAAGTTAAAAATGTCTAAACAACTAGCATGCGGGTTCAAGGACTGATTTAAAATATACTGTTTCAACGTTTTTGAAAGCTGACAGTTTTACTTCAACATCTATGCAGATGTATTTGTCAGCTTGTACTCCTAGTAAATTAAGTGTTCACAGATACAAATTAACCTAACAGAAAATTTAAACCTTGAAGAAAATGTCATTTTTTCCCGCCTATAGATCTACTTTTGCAAATATTTGTATATCTGCTATTTAAGAGAGCCCTGCTGCTCTTGAAGACAGGTTTAAATGCATGCTTAAAACCTTTATTATAATTTGTGTTTTCCTGTAAGTATTGCTGTGTTTACAGAGACATTTATCACAAAGGATGTGACAGGATTCTGTGCGGTAAGTGAGCTAGTAAACCACTGTATGTCATGCTAGAATGTACAATTATTGGCACACTGCAATTTTTTTTTTTTTTTTAAATCACCGAAGCCCTTGTCAACATGACACTGCCCGTATAACAACGGCAGCAAAACTGCTCTTTTGCTCTCCAGCTCAATTTGATGAAATGTGGGCTAGTAGGGACTGTGATGAATTAGGCTTTCAAAGAGTTTTACTAGTATAAACTCTTTGTTTTAGATAATTGTGCAGGTATAACTGCACTTGTAAAGACCGCGAGGAAGGATCTGAATTTAATATCTGTTCCTCGGCAATGATACCCAGCGTTTGAATTCTGATTTTGTTTGAATGTTTTATGTCTAAATAGAAGATTGTCCAGTAGCAAAAAGCCATCATGACAAGCTGAAGGTATAATAATAAGGCCATGCTTTAATATGCTGAACTAAATTAAAACCCCACCAAAGCTTATAAAACAGACTTCAGAGTAATTTAATTCAAAGGAAAAAAATAACGTTTAAAAAGCTGCTTACATCTAACTGTATCACATCTAAAGTCCCCTAAAGTCATCATACTGCATAAAATAGTATTTGAGGCAAACTAAATAATTAAATAAAATAGGAGTAATATCAAAAGGAGTTCTGCTTTGTGAAAGATCTGAATAGTAGAATTTTATCCCCTGAAGCACAGAAGACTGGATGACCTTGTAAAAGGCCTTTCTCCCTTTGTATTGCTTTCCCCCACCCCCATGCATGCATAGAACTTTAACTTGGAATTAAGGTCACCAGATTCCGTATCTCAGTAATGCATGTTTATTATAAAAATAAAAATCAGGCATTACTCAACAACCTATCTTTTTCCCCTTGGAATTTCCCCAGCCATCTTGGGGGGGGGAAACTGTACAAGTGTGATGTTGGGGTAGAAAGAGAGGAATTCAACGAGGCCGTCTTTGCTGTAAATTAGTTATGGTAAAAATAAGGTTTGCTTTTTGAAGGAGTCTGGTAACTGAAATGTTTTGGGTTTATGTGTCTTTGATAATACGGTGCATATCAAAATACTGTGCAAGTTGGAACCCACACTGTTCCTTCCCCTGTTTTTCCTGTGGTCATCTTAAAAGATAAAATCCAGGTTTGTCTTAGTTTGTCTTTGGTGGCTAGGAAATAGAGAGGGAAAATATCAGAAATTCAAACTTACTTACGTATGTTACGTAGGGTACATTTTAAATATAATCTGTAAGAGTACATTGCTCTCCTTTTTTTTCCAAATTATTCAGAATTTCTGGAAGTACTTTGGTTTTGCACTTATTTTTAATTTCTTTTCTATTTACTTCTCCAGCAGCAGAGATTAATTTGGCTTACATTTTTGTGGAACCACAGCCTGAAAGTGAGATTTCAGACAGTCGGAGCAAACTGATGCCAAAAGAACAGTCTTGCTCCCTGTCCCCCTTACTATTGGCCTACCAGGGAGGGGAAGAGTGTTAAGTCACTTGAATCTTCATGTGCTGCCTGGCAAATTTCTGTTCCGTTTGTTTTTAAGCACTTTCCTGTGCTGTTTCATGGAGGCAAAACCAGCACCTTCCAATTTCTTTTCTAGAAGTCCAAAAGCTTTCATGACTCCCTTGGACATCCAAAAGAATGAGAAAGCAAATAGGTAGCTTATTTTAAAACTTAATGTTGTACATCACATAAAGGAGTCTCCAGAGACCAAAATTAGCTGTTTGGAGCCTATATTTTGCAGTTTCAGACCACCGAAGGAGATGTTCAAACTACAGCAAGAACTGAACATAACAACAGAACTTGTATAGTCTCAGCATAATCCGCGTTTTTCTGCACAAATTTTTAAAAGCATTTTAAAAATATATCTTGTGCGTTCTGGAAAGGGCTATGGGTAAAAGCCTTTCCAACCCAAAAATGTTTCTGGTCCGAGATTATATTCAAAGGTACCTTCCTCTCCTTCGCTATTATCAAATTAGGGCTTCTTCTCATTTTTAATACCAGGAGTTGGGGTTGTTCAGCCTGGAGAAGAGAAGGCTCTGAGGAGGCCTTCTTGGGGCCTTCCAATACTTAAGGGGGGCCTATAAGAAAGATGGGGAAAAACTTTTTAGCAGGGCCTGTAGCGACAGGACTAGGGGAAATGGCTTTAAAC
>JAVKLA010000093.1:40076888-40094935 GCA_034782735.1 Sagittarius serpentarius
AGCAACCTGATCTAGTTGAAGGTGTCCCTGCTCACCGCAGCGGGGTTGGACTAGATGACCTTTGATGGTCCCTTCCAGCCCAAGCCATTTTATGGTTCTGTGAGATTATCTCATTGATTGGAGATTAATTTTTAAATTTATAGAAACACATGATAGCAAAATGAAAAATATAGCCTGATCAAGGAAGAGGATGGCAATGATACTGGATTTGTCTAGGAACAGCTCTTTCTGCCTTTGTGTGATTGAACTAAATTCTAGTTACTTGCCAGGTGTGGTGTTTTTTTTTTTTTTTCTTCTGTCATCAAATACAGAGCAGCACAAACAGTGTTTGTCTTGATTCTTGATTGTTTGTCTTACAGATTCTCAAATTCACGTCTTAGTAATGGATTCCTGTCAGGGAGCAGAGATGGAAGTCATTTTTTGTAGATAAATGAAGGTAACTAAATGGCTTATTAAGATGGACTTAAAATGCTAGTTTAATTTTTACTCTTTTTTCTCTCCCATCCTTGCTCCTTTTTTTTTTCCCCCCTCCTCCTTTAAAGCCCCTTATTTTTATGGTTAACAATATTTTAACCTAATTAATGAGAGACCAGTGCAGAAAGAAGATACAGATGCTTAAACCAGTTTAGAAAACCTAAGTTAAGCTGAAGCAGTATAAACTGATTCTGGACCTTTTTTACTGACCTGAGGAGTTCTCATGAGGCTGAGGCAACACCAGTAGCTAAAGAGGTACAGATCTGGGACCCAGCTGAGTCCTCTATGAATCCCTCTCCCTCACAGAGGCGCTGAAGGTACAGGCACAAACCTGCGCCCGCGGAGCCGGGGGTAGAACCTCCTGTCTCAGGGAAGGCCGTTGACAGAAGGGGTGAGGGAGGGAAGGGTTTTAAACCGGAGGCGTTGGCGGGAGGAGCCGCCCTGAGGCGCGGAACGGCTCCCGGGGCGGTGCCTCAGGCCGGGCCCGCCCGCCTCCCGCCATTTGAAATTAAACTGCTTCCGCACTTCTGATTGGGTTCGTCGAGCGTTCACGTGACCGCCTTTCCACCAATCGTCAGCTGCCGCGCGCCTTTTCGAAATATCATGCTCGTGAGCTCGGAGATTCTTTTCTCCTTCCGCCAAGCCGGCATCAGTTAAGGCTAAAAGAGTCCGGCCGCCGAGGGGTGCCTGTCCCGGCCGGCCGGGCTCCGTGTGTCCCCTCAGCCATGGCGGCTGTCAGCAGGTGAGGGCAGCGGGCAGCTCCGGGGCCGTCTGCACGGCTCCTGTGCTCCGTTTTGGGTGCGGCGCAGGGATACATCCGCGGACGCCGGTGGTGCGAGGCCCGGCGCGGCGGCCGCTGGCGCGCGCGGGAAGGCTCAGTCGGCTCCGCGCACTGACAGGAGGGGCCGCGCGGGCTGGGGGTGGGGTGGGGTGGGGTGGGCAGCGCTGCTGCTGCCGCCGCCGCCGCCGCCACATCGGCCCCTCAGCGGGCTGCCACCGCTCCGCCGCGGGTAGGAGCCGTTCGGACTGCTGCTGCTGCTTCTGGGGCTGCGGGGTGCGGCGGTGGGCGAGCGCGGCTTCGTGGGAAGGAAGGGCCGTCCCACGGGTGAGGGGAGGATCGGGCCGGGGAGACGCGGCGTTGGGGCTCTAGGCGCCGCGGGGAGGAGTTGGGCCGGGTTGCTCTCCTCGGTGGCTGGCTGCTTCTTGGCAGCCTCCCTGTCCTGTCAGCCGGAGCCGGGATGCACTAGCCCCGGCCGCGCCGGTGGCTGTGGGCCGCTTCGCTTGCAGCGGCGGCCGTAGGGAGCCTGGGCTCGTAACAGCGGCGTAAACTTCGGCTTCTGCAGCTTGTGTGGCGTTTTTCGCTTGTAGGAGTTGGTGGAAACTGTGGACAGGCACTTTGGGTAAGGAAAACTGAAGATTGCTGTCTCCTGTAACGTACAGGTAAAGATTTTTCTTGAGGGTACTGTCAAATTTGTCCTAGGCTGTGTTTTGGGTTTTTTTCAACAAGTGTTTTATTGTATGAAGCCCAGCAAAAAAGTTCGGAAGGATCGCTCTTAACTACATTTAATTCCCTTATTTTTAGCTTGCCGCTTTCAAATGTATAATAATTGATAGTGCATTTTATATGTGCTTTTTTGAGGATTACTTGTACTGCGTGGCACACTCGTATTTATACGTGAAAGGAATAGCGTACGTGGTTGTGCAAACGCTGTGGGTTGGGTTTGGTTGGGTGGTTGGTGGTGTTTGTTTTTGTTTTTTTTTCCCCAAGTTAAACGCCGTTTCTTCTGCTTTCACTGTACGTGCACGCACGGATGCACTTGCCACCCTCTCAGCTCTATCAGCAGCCTATCAGGAGATCCTAGCAACTGCTAAACTTTCAGCCTTACTTTCAGCTGTCTTGCGAGTGCTCCTTCGTGGTAATGCCATCATTTCCTCCTTGTTCAGGAGGTTATAACTATAGCAAATCGCTCTCTGTTTACTATAAAATGAAGTCTAAGAATTTCCATGTAGGTAAGAGAACGTGTAATACCTAGATTTAGGTGAGGAGGAGTGACTGTTTATGTGAAAATAGCTTTAAGTTGCTTATGGGATGAAATACAGTACGTGTTGCCCCTGAATCTTTGCCAAGGCTCTGATGGGTAGCAAATACCTATTGCATATGTAAAAGTAGTATAACCGAGTTCACATGAACATGGCTCTTGCCACCCTGTATAAGCATCGGTTCCTCCAAATATGTACTGCCTTCAACTTCCCGTGTATGATTACAGTGGCTGCTCATGGTCAATAGTTCCCAGTTTCCTACACAGGCAAGCACATGTAAATGGCACTGAGATTCTTCTGCTGCAAATCAGAAAATACCTCTTGGAGTAAAAAAAAAATAGCTACACTCATGTAAAGCATTTGGATAAGTAATTTTGATGTTCTTTTATAGGTAGGATTCCTTACATTTCAAGATGCCACTCTTTGGGAATATTGTTGTAATAAAACGGAATGGGACTGATGGAATTAGTTTTCCACTCACTGCAAGTTCTTGTTTATTTGGAAGGTGAGAATTAGTTGAGTGCTTGCATACATTGAAATAATATTAGTGATATTTTTCCTGCAGATTATATCTTTCAGTACTTATTTGCAAAAATTAAGGTTTGTTTATTTGTGAATGATGTACAGGGGAGGGAAGGTGATATTGGACTAAGGTTAATTGTAAAACTAGAAAGCTGAACTTAATTTTTGTACTTTCCCTGCCAGAACTGCTTTTTTTTTTTTTTTTTTTTTTAAAAGTTTCTGGCCAAAGGAGATCTGGCGAAGGGATTAAAAGTAATACACAGTTGACAAGCAAGTGATGGTATTGTTTTATGCAGAGGCAGTTTCCAGATAATTGACTAGTGATCGAGGTACATGGCTTGTATTTGACCATCTTCATTACATCAGTGCTCTTCTCTATTTTTTTTTTTTTTTTGTTCTCCAAAACCTCAGTAATGGAATATGTCAGCCAATATATAGAATTAATATTAAAAATTAATAAGGACTAGTACGTCCTCCAACAATCTTGAAACTCACTTTGACTTCCACAGTTGAGTGATAGTGGGTTTTGAGTTTGATCCAGCTATTTTACATTAAAAGATAAAATTGATATACCTGAACGGTGTGTGTGAAGACTTAACTAAATGATCTTCCTGTAAATAGGCTTCAAATAAAATGGTTTTACTTCTCTTAAACTAGGTCTGTTCAGCACTTTACTGACTGGTAAATACCTTAAATAACTGTAATTATTCAATCTGGAATCAAATTCCACAGTGAAAGTCTATGGGAAGCACTCTAGTGTCAAGAATACTGTTCTTTGGCTTGAGCAGAGCTGCACAGACAGATGATACTTAATGGTACAAACATTTCTGCCAGCTGCATCAGTGAGAGGTGTCCGCCACTTCTGTGAACAGAAGCTTATATGTTTGCTGCCTAAGAACTACAGCATGTCAAAAGCATTAGAGATTAGCTTAAAAAAAAAAAGAAAGAAAGTCTGTACACTCAGAAACACAGCTTTCACTTACGAACAACTCTTAAGAAGGTATAAGTGGCTATCCAGGTGAGACCAAAGGTCCATCTACCTAATACTTCGTCTCTGAGAGTGATCAGTAACAAATGCCAAAAAGCAAGCTCAAAAGCACAAGTCTTTAGCAACTTGCAAGTCAGGAAACCAAGGAGTCTCAAACCACCAGATATCTGTTATGGACATGTCTCTTTCGGCTTGTTGTGAACTACTTTTTTCAGGATTTGGGTATTTCACATATTTTTTCTGATACGGATTCTCTGATGTGGAAGCGTGAGCTCCTGTAATTTTTCTCCACAGTTGAAAGGCTTAGGTAGTTCATTTTCTTCATGTTACCAGATTTAAGAACGTATCGTGCTGCTGTACAATTATTAGCTGAAAAGCTGGAAAATCACTCATTCTATAGCAGTCAGATTCTTCTGTCTTCTGTGTGTCTTGAAACTCAAACTGTATTTTCTCCCGCAGGAGAACAGAATGTGATATTCGCATCCAGTTGCCTCAGGTCTCAAAAGAACATTGTAAAATTGAAGTAAATGAAAACAAGGAGGTAAGATATACATATTTTAATGACCTATGCATTGCATCGTTGCATCTCATCAGGCTACTGAAATGTTTGTTTTATTTTTAGGCAATATTGACTAATTTAAGTACAGTAAATCCTACGCAGCTGAATGGTAGTTGTTTTAAGCAACCTGTACCTCTGAAGCATGGAGATATGTTAACTATTATTGATCGTTCTTTCAGGTAAGTGTCAATGACAGACTGTTAGTGGCTCGATCCTAGAATGTGTTCTGCAGGCAAACAATGCAGAGAGCTTTGCGGACGCAGGCTCTTACTGCTGGATGAAGATACAGAAGATGGCTGTAGATAAATGGGAAAAATCAAAATGTCCTTCAGAAATGGAAGTTAGTCTAGTTTATTTCATATTTCTTTACAATGTCTTATAGACCTTCAGAAGGCAGTATTGCTTAAAGATTTTTTTTTTTATCACTTTTATGTTACATTAAGCTAAACCAATAAAGAGAGAATTGCCTAGAGGATCATTTTGGTTTTGTTTCAAGGGTAGTCATTTTTAGGGGAAAATTCAGAAGTATTTTGATGTAGTTAAAGCCTTTAAAAGTGATACGCGTGTATTGTTGGGAGTGGACAACTATTGCTAGGTCGTTTATCTTAATAATAGGAATTTAGTCATCAGCTACTTGACAAAAAATGGTTGTCTTTTTAAATGTTTCTTCCAGATTTGAATATCCTCTCCAGTCAGCTCCAAGAAAGAGGCGTTCTAGATCTCCAAAAGATGAAACACTGCAGGTAATTTTGTGGCCATAGGCTTACTTATTACAAGTACATTGGTATATTAGTAGTGATATGCTATTCTATTTTCTTGTTCTGTTTTCTTATTCTTAAATGGTTCTATGTGCTAGTACACTAATGTATTGTTGGAATTTATAAATATCAACCTAAGCCTATCTTTTAATAATTTATTTTCATTAGTTTCTTTTTTTGTTCTCAGCAAAGTTTTCTCCCTTAAAGGGGAGTACTGTGGCTATTGAAAGATTTTTTTTTTTTTTTAATGTTATAGTTCTCTTATTTAAATAAAAATTTTCCACTAAGTCTGTTAAGGTGAGATTCAAATGTGCTTGTATATATTCTTATGCTACAGCTGCTTTTAGAGCTAATAATTTCAAAGGTAAAACAAGACAAACTCTTGTTATATAGGGCCTTAAATGTTTATTGGTCAATGTTCTTACATTTTGAAATATTCCAGGATTTCATTTGAATACTTTTAAGCCTGTTTAGTCAACAATGCATATACGTTTATAAATCTAGTGTTTTTCAATGTACAGTTGAAAGGTTAACTGTAAAATATTTGTTGCTCTGCTGTAATATTGTACAAATTTACAGGTTCTTCATGTTCAGCAGGTGGCAGAAGTGGAATCGTTATGCAAACAAACTTCAGGATCTAAAAGTCTTCATGCTTCAGGTTGGTACCTGTTTTATGGGGGCTTTGTTTTCTTCTTCTCCCTTAACTGCATTTAATCTTAGCATAAGAGGAAAAACAAGATTGAAAAAAGCAAAAGAAATGTATCCTAAGACTTTTCAATCTGCGTACAATACCCCTTGGTATGTCGGTGTACTATCTCATCATACTTGGATGCTCTGATTTACCAAAGCTAAGTCCTGCCAGGAGAAATCAGTTTAATTGCATCCTGGCAAACAGGCAGTAATGGTTAGCCTGGAATTGGCAAAATCCATATATATTGCTTTGTGCAAATTCAGTTTATGAAGATTATAGCAAAGAAGGGCTTTCAGTACACCGGCTGTGCAAATGCAATACAAATATCCGTTGAAACTGATGTGCGAAACAATTGCCTATTACATTTTACTTTTCAGCAGCACCAAACAAGTACAAAACGGCACATTCACCTTTGTGATTAAAATTTAACTTGCAGTTCTCTGTTGACCGAGAATACAGCTAGATCCCTTTTGAGCAAATATTGCATTGTCTTATGTATTCTTTCCTAACAAGAAACTGAAAGAGATAATTTTGGAGATACATAGGAAGGGTTAATTTTGCTGATTGAAAGAATAGTTTACAATAGCTGTTTCATGTAGACCCAGTAAAAATCATCTAGAGCTACTAAGTCTGGGTAGTTACAGACCATAAGCTGGTTAAATGCCAGGACTTCACCTTCTCATCCTTCTTGTCTTAAGTAACACTACTTGATGGGAAGATACAAGGTTGTTAGATGGATAGGTCGGATTTTTGTGACAAATATTTGTTCCAGTGCAAAAAACCCAGGCTGTTTCGAAGTGTTCCATTTCAGTGGGTTGTTGTGAGCTCATCTGTATTCACAGGATTTGGGTGATAGGTTCCCCAACGCTATCCTGCCATACAACAGTCTTTGCTTTGTTGTTCTATCAACTTTGAGGGAACAACTTGTCAGCTCAGTAAAAAAAAGTGATGTCTGCAGTTGCGTAAAAGCTCTCATAGAAAGATCTAATTTTCTGTTCCTTCCCATGCCTCTCTTCCCCCCCGCCCCCCGTCAGTCGCTTTCCCCTTTCCTGAAAGATAATTGACAGTCTTTTCCTTGTATGACAGTCTCTGCCTTCATCTTTACATGGATTATTTCCCATCACAATTAAGAAAAGTCAACATGTATCAGCATTTATTCTGGCAGGCGTTCATGGTGACATAAAGTAGTGTTGAGAAGCAGAGCTTGTAGATGTATAGATGTACACAGGGTATCATCTTCTTGTGGCTTAAAAAGGCACCCCTTATCAGATGAACTCTGTTGGTTTGCATATGCCCCTTGCTCATGGAAAACGCAAAGTGAAGCATGCTACCTCAAGCTTCCTTGGATGCAGTTTACAGATTGCAGTGGAATGGCAGCACACATGCAGTCACTTGCTGTGTCTCATCTGGGAAGTGGTAGCTCTCCTTTATTGTCTGGCTTTACCCCAAAACAGCATTGCCACCGTTCAAGCAATATAGCACCTATGTAAATGCAGGACAAAAACCAGAATGAATTGTGGTAAGCCCATCTAAATAGTTGTTTAATTCTATGCTCGTAAATTTGTCTTGCGGCAGTGCTGAAAGACGTGTGTGAGCCATTGATGCCGAAGAAAAATAAAAGTGTGAAATGCCAATTGCCTGACCTGAATATGGGATAAATTCCAGATTACATTATGTTAAACGTTTAGGTGCTAATGCTTCTATAACAAGAGAAATTGTTATTGTTAACAGAGATTTACAGTACTGTATCCTGGACCCTGGTTGACTGTCTTGCGAGAGGAAAGGAAGGAATTTTTATCTGTATTTATGGAACTCATATTTGTAGTTCTGCAATTTCTAAGTAACTCTGCATCTGTGTTACTTTTTGTTTTGCTTTGCTTACTTTGTAGATAACACCGAGTGTGAAGAAAAAAATGCCAATGAAAATATACAAAGTACAGAGGAAAATAGTTCCAAAGCTTTACCCTTCAAACTACAAACACCCAAATCTTCACACAGAATACATCAATTTACTAAGAGGCAAAATGAAATGTCTCCCTTTAGTAAACTCTATGAAAACCTGAAACGTGAGCTTAAGGTGAAAAAACCTCTGCAACAGGGAAATATATCTCAACAAGCTGCAAAAGAAGATGGTAAGAGTGTTCTGCTAGAAACAAGTGCTCGAATTTCATCATCGAGTTGTGTTTATGATCTGGGAAGCCTGACTGAAGAAAAAGAAATAGGCAGAAGTGAAAATATTGAAGAATGTAAAATAAAAATAAAGCAAGAAGTAATCAGCTCAGAATTTAACCAGATCTCAGCTATAGGAAGTGCAACCAAGAAGAGTTTTACCAGAAGTCCTCAAACTTCTGTTTCAAAGGAGATGTCAAGAGATACTGGTAAAAGAAGTCACTTGCAGGATCATAAGGAACTAAGTACCCCAGGCAAGTCTGAAGCTACTGAAGTTACAACCAAACCCAGTAACCAGAATGATGGAAATGCAGCATTTTCACTGAAGCAGTGCTCTATAGAATGCTTGGATTATGCAGATAAAATGAAAATAGACAGCTCTGCAATAGCAGTAGATAAACCTGCACAAACAACTAACACGACAAATGTTTCTGAAGTAGATAAATATGTTCTGTCTACACCACCTCCCAGAAGGAAGAGTCCTCGGTCTCATTTCGTATCACCTACCAAAGAAACTAGTGGAGTGAATCCTGTAAATACTGATACTCCAACAACTCGACGACGTGTGTCATTGAAATGTAAGTCTGTTTCAGAAATTTCAGCTGAAACTCAGAGGGAAGATTCATTGTGCAGAAATGATAGCCTCAAACAACTGCCTTTGGAAGGAAATAAGAGCTTAAAACAAAGACGAAATAGTAAACAACATACACCAGGAAAACCTGTAAAAGAAGTAGTGCTGGAAGAAATTTGTCATCAGGCAAACTTTGCTGGCTCAAAAGAGGGACATTCTGAAACTCATGCCTCTTTTTCTAATTCCAAGAGTCCCAGAAGAAATAACAGGCAAAGTGAAGAATTATCTAACAGAAGTCTCCATTTGGAGACACTGGCTTCAGAAGAGTTAACATCTGAACTGGCTTCTCCTGCTGGTCAGAAATCTGACTTGGGAAGAAAAAGAGGTAGTCCAAGGACCTCTGGACTGCTAGGTGAAAAAGCATTGGAGACAAATGCCGTTCAAGAACATCACAATAAGACCACAAACAGAAAAGACAGTGGAACTAAAGAAGAGCTGGCCACAAAGGGGTGTCATCAGAAACAAGATTTGGAAGATGCCAGTGTTATAAGACCTCATAGAAGGTCATCAAAGAGAAGGTCTTCTGGAAGTGTTGCTGTACTGAAAGACGATGAGGCTCTCTCAGAAATGAATATTTCTGGCCTGTTGGCTGAAGAAGAATCAGGTAAATATATTTAATCCCCTGCCTTGTTCTTTTTGCATTTGAGGAATTGCTTGTAGCACTTTTTAATGAGAATTTTTCCACTTAAATAAAATGTAGAACCTATTGCTGACACGTTAGTTCTAAAATGTTTATCATGTAGTTATATTTGACCATAAAAAATACACAATAATATGTATAAAATTTTCCTCAGTTGAATCTATTTCTCTTTAAGGCAAGTTACATTCTGATATATTTCCAACTTTAAAATGCACAAGTAAGCACTGTTTTCTATGCTGGTTAAAATGTTGATTCGGATTCTTATATAGATAGAAGTATTTCCAATTGGTGGTTTTTTTTTTTTTAGGCAAGACAAAAAGGATATCCCAGAAGAGGAAAAGTGGTGATTTGTTACTTCAGCCTTTGGGAAAAAGGAAGAGAGTGTCTTTTGGTGGTCATCTAAGTCCAGAACTTTTTGATAAAAGTTTGCCTCCCAACTCACCCCTTAAAAGAGGTGCTATTCCTGCCAGACTAAACTTACTATTTGAAAACTCACCACGTGCTGTTCTGAAAAAGGCTCGGGGCTTGAAGCACTTTGCTGTCCAGGTAAATGTTAAGACTAATCAAGTTGCTAAGACAATCTGAACAGAATTTGTAAGTTCTAAGGCTTCCGAAAACTAATTTAGTTAGTAGTAAACCTTGTTAGATGTGTGTTGGGAAGTGGAAATTATAATTGCAAGTTAAAATGGTATTTGCAATCAGCAGATTTTAATCAGCATTTTTTTAACTTCTCCATTATAGGAAAGTGCTCAGCTTACCCTGTAATATCTACCTGTCTTTATACAGGAAGTGTGTTTTTATTCACCTCAAATGCTATTGCTCATTCTTATGCATATGTGGGAGTATATTTCTGTATGTTTGTGCTTAGCAGCAGTGTCTACAAGCTCCAGTTTCCCCAAAATAACAGAAAACAGAACAGTAGTTTGTTGGTAGACGTGCAAGCTACCGCCACGTGGTTTGGCCAGAAGTTTGAAAACATTTGCTGTTGATTTAAACTAGTTAAAATGTGTGTCGTTTGCTTAATGTGAACAAAACTTTTGAATAAAGTAGAATTATAAATTCAGTTAATTTATTCAGTTGAATTTGCTTGTGTCTTGTGAGACTGCTTTGAAATTTAAAACATTACAGGTTTGTTTTCAGAGGAACACATTTAAGGCTTTTTCAAATGATCTGATGACATCTTATACTATTGTATTTACTTGTCAGAGATGTAGATGAGCATTTGTAGTTCAGCTATGTACAGTAACATTGTATCTTTATGTTGATTTTTTTCTACCAGGAACTTTCTGAACATTTGCAGAAAGAAAAAACGTCACCAAAAAATTTGCCAGCCCAGAAGTCCCCAGCTGCCTCATCCCCTGCCTCTGGAAAGGCAACACCTAAGTTTACTTTAGGCTCTCCAGCACCTTATACAAAAGGACGTTTCTCTGTTTCTTGCATTACAACAGTATTACCAACTGTAGAAGAGAAGGATGCTGTTGCAGAAGACATGAATACCAAGGAGAAAAATGGTGCCCAAGTGAAAACACCTAAATCCTCTCACATGAACCAAGATGATAAAACCTTTTTAACGGCTACACCTGACAAATTAACAAGAAGTGCGCAATTTGCTTTGAAGGCCTCTCCCACGAAGAGGAGAAGTGGGGCTGTAGCGGTTATCAATGCAAAAAGAAGAAGTGGTGCTTCTACTGCCAATTTACTAGGTTTGTTTCAGGAGTTAATTTTTAATACTACTTTTAATGCTTTGAAATACAGGCACAGAACTGAAGTAGGCCTATTATTGTGTTACGCAGAGGCCACCAAACGATTGGCATATCTTCTGACAGTTGTTGGACTTGTTGGAAACAGCCGAGAATTGCAAAGTGTTACGTTCTCTTGTATTCATAAAGCAAATTACTAAAGCATATATAAAACTGTATTTAGAACACAAATCTTAATGTTCAGAAGCTGAAAAATGCTAGAATTAAGGTTCTCTTTGCAAAGTTAGTTTCAATAGTGATCCTTCAAGTAGTATTGAACTAAATCAAATTGTATCAATTTTGATTTGAAAACATGTACTTTATAGCAATCTAGCTTCAGTTTGGTTTCTTTGTGCCTTTTTTTAATACACAGTTCACAACCTTTGTCGATGGACTGGACTGCACTTAACTGTTGACAGTAGTATATAACACATATAATTAAAAAACAGGTTGATAACTGGGTGTTAAATTGAATATTTTGAGTTTGAACATTTGAATTTGAATGTTGAACACTGGTTTGAAATAGTTTCAACAGCGTTGGAAACATGATGATGGGGAGCTCTGGTTCGTGAAATTTTTATCTTTGAAGAAACTTAGAGATAAAATGTCTTTGTCATCTGTTTTCAGAGTCTTTCAAAAAAAGTCAAATTTAAAGCTTCCCACCAATACCACCATTCACCCAGGAATTTTTATTACTTTTTACTATCTCCATTTTTTCGTAGTGTCATTTTAAAATTTTGAACAGCCACCTACACACAACATCCCAATGATGGTCTCATCATTATTATTATTACATGATGAGCTAAAATCACAGGCCTTCACAATACTTCCTGGTTAATGTGGCTGAAAGTGGTATTAGTCTTTTAGCGAAATAAGTGTTTCGGGTTTTTTTTTTTTTTTTTTTTTTTTCAGTGGCTTTGGTTGTTCGTTCATTTTCATAGCAGCAGAGTACTTGACAAATATTAATGACATAATGTTTTTCACCACCTCTCTGTAATGTGTAAGTGATTTTTAATATTGGTGCATCAGTTTCTTCTGTAATACAAAAAGATCACCACAGTTCTTAAAAATTTTGGATGTCTCCTTTGCATCCAAAATAAAACTCTTTGTGTTTCCAGTGCTTTGTCAGATAATCTCCTGCTTACTTGGCATTTTTTCTATCTATCCTGAACACCCTAGCTATGACAGCTTTTAAAAGGTTTTTTTTTTTTTTATTTACAGACTTTCCCCAACTTGCACAGTAATTCTGACAAGAGAATAATAATATCCTTTTCCTCAGGAACAGCATACCCCTTTTTATCTCTACTTAAAAAAATAATCTTTTCTTTTATATGATCCCTGTCTTCTCATAGCCGATTTCTGAAGTAAACGAGGCACATGTCCTACCAACTTACAGCTTCATTTATTACACAGCTGTAACTAATTCCCTGATTCCTCTGCTGTGTACAGAATGATGCTGTGATAAAGGTAACCTTTGGGAATTTTCAGAGTATGTTATAAGGAGAAGGTGATAGAAGAAAAAATTATGGAATGTCCGTGTAGATCTAAATGGTGTAAGTGGTATAAATAATTTCCTGACTATGAAATTCCTTGGGAAGCTGGTGAAAGAAAAGCTGGATATGTTTCACTTAAAAGCCATTTCTCTGATGTTAAATCTCATGTCCCACCAGGGAAAAGTTCAGGTATAATAATGAATGGGACTGAAAGACTCATAGCAAGTTTCTATTGGGAAAAATTATTTCCTTACAAAAAGAATGAGGATGGAATTGGGTCAGCATTCAATTCTAGGATCTAACATGTATTTGATACTGAAGCTTTTTGTTGTTGTTTTATTGTGGAAAGCCGTAATGGGTACTTGGATACTTGTTAAACTTCAGCTGAAATTGGGTCTTCCAACTGCAAGTATAGGTGTTGGCAGATGATACAACAACCACTTTCCTGTGCCTGACTGCAGCAAATCCATTGGAATCATAAAGAAATGATTGTGAACTTCCGTTTATACAGCTGAGAATTAAAGTGGTTGTTTCTGGTTTGCTTTCTAGTGGCAAAATCTTGGGCAGAAGTGGTAAAATTAGGTGTTGCAAGACCACAGTCAAAGACTGTTAAAAAAAATGTCCGAAAAGGAAGATCGCTAAAGAAAATAAACCAATCACTAAAGGTATTCTTTTTCTTTTTTCATGTTTCTTTTTTTTTTGTTTTTGCATAACCACACAACAGCTTCTAGGTATTTTGCTACAGAAGCTGGAAAGTTCTGAGCTTTTAGTATGATGTTGAATGGGTGTTGGTGTCTTTGTCACAGTGTATAAAAATGTAAATTTTATATACAAGGAATCTTAATTTACTAACTTTTTTTCCCCCTCCTTCCACAGACTCCAGAAAGAAAAATAAAAGGTCATTTTAGTACGGGTCATGCAGACTCACCTGCTACAATAGTTGTAGGTAGAGCTTATTCCACCACAGTCAGAACGGCTGGACAGGTCCCTAAAGTGGTAAAAAATCCTGTCTTGAAGCTAAACATGAATATGGACGAAAGCTTCACAGGTTAGTTTTTAAAGTCTGTTGCTCACTCTGCCAACTGTGTAGTTCTTTTGTCAAAGCATATGCTTATTTCTCTAAATATAATTTATAGGAATGACTGAAATGTTTCAAACTCCAGAAAATAAGAGTGGAAAAACATTACCTTTGGCCACTGTTCAGAAGACTGATTTTACACCAACATGTGCTGCAATGGAAATTTCTGAATTGCACACACCTGAAGAATCTGGTATGTTCATTATTTGAGAAGAAAGGGAATGTTTAGGTATATTTTGGGGTAGCAGTGTAGTGGTGTGTCTGCTGCTTGAGACATTGAGTAGCCTCAGCCTAGGCAGACTTCATGTATTAAGAAGAAGCATCTGGCAACCCATAAAAGGAACTGTTGATTTTTATCATGTATTAAAGACATTTTTGTAGTTGCAGCTAATTTTTGAGTAGGTGTTTTCTTATTTGTTCTATTTGGTATGAAACTTCAAAACACTGAAGTTTTGTTTCAGGCAAATCTTGTGCTGAAGCATGGCACTTTTTTAATCAGTTGTCCGTGGATACATCTAAATCCAGAGATGAAGTTTCATGGTAGGGAGAGGTTATTGTGTAATCTTGCAGAAAAAGTCTGTTTAAAGTTGTTTTTTTTTTTTTAAAAGTGTCAGGTTGGAAAGATTTGTATTAAGATGGTTATGCATCTTTTGCTAATAACCTTGCATACCAGTCATTGTGTCCCTATATAACTCAGAATTCTTGAAATTAAAATTCTGTTTTCTTGAGAATTTAGCAAAACTGAGCATCTACTGAAACACCAAGAAAAATCAAGAGTAAATCTTCCAGTATTTAAAATAATAATAGTAATGGTTGAAATGGATTTTGGTTTATTTCAGATGTTGTGGAAGATAGGCTTAGGTATAACAAACCGTGTTACAGCTTCAGAAGGGAGTCCAGTAAAAAGTGTTTTCTTTGGAAAGAAGAGCTAGTAGAGTGACCTTCATCCACTTGAAGATGTCTGTTATCAGCTGTTATTTATCCTGTTATTTAGTGCTTTCCTTAAATTGGTGGGCAAGCCCTTAATCTTAGGTTCTATACACATGAATCCTTTTGTATGTCGTGAATAATTTAGTGTTTGTCATTTAGGGAACATGGCTTGAAAAAAACTAGTTTATTTCCTAATCCTGCTGGACCAGGAATTTGGAAGGACTTGAGCATCTATTTTACGATTAGGACTTGACAGGATAGGAACTACAAAGGCAAGTTATTGCTGCAGCCTACAAGCCTTGATTAAAAACTGACACCAGCAGACGTGTACTTTATTTCTCATTTGAAGATAAGGGTTATGCTTTTAAAATGAACAGAGAGATAGTTTTAAGATTGAGATTACAGTTGTTGTTAAGGATAAGGGACTCCTAGAGTTAGCCTGTTCCTCCAGCCTGCAGTATACTTGCTCATTACTAGCCTGCAGGTAGAGACTTGTTAACTGCAACTCTCGGAGCCTGATCATCCAACCAGTTCTTTATTCAACTGGTTGCTGGTTCATGTAGCCTGTGATGTTCTTGTTTGGATGTCAAAATATTGTGGGAGACAGTGTTGAAAACCTTGTTAAAGTCACATTAAAAAACCTTGTTAAAGTTGCATTAAGTAATAGCCACTGCTCTCTTTTCATCCACAAATCTGCTCTTTTTATCAGAAGAGGTAACTGGATTGGTCAGGTATGATTTTCCTCTGATAAGATGATGTTGACTGTTCCCAATCACCCTGTTCTTCCTGTGCCTGGAAGTGTGTTTGAAGAGGACCTGCTCCACTATTTTTCCAGGGACCAAAGCGAGGGTAGCTTTTCAATATTCAAGGCTTGGTTTTGAGTATATTATTCTGGAAATAGCATTTCTGGTATTATAAATTTGGTGTAAATTGTGTTTCAGGAAGAAAATACAACTTCTTCTAAAACCTTCTGTGAATTTTCTGACCAGGGTTTTTTCCATCACCTTTCTCTTGTTTCAGTACATCTTTACTAGTGGGAGGAATGATGGCTGCTTCTATTGAGCAACATCATGATTATGCTTGTTCTAATGCTCATGTTTACTATGCTAGGAAATAACGAAGGAAAATAAATAGTTGGCACTAAACAGCTGGAGAAATTCACTTCACTTTTTCCCAAGCTTTCCTCTTGATTATCCTTTTCTACCATACACAAGAATTCCAGAAGTCAGTGCCTCTACATGGACCATAATGAGTATTGGTGAAGTGTCTTTCCAAGTACAAGCCATGTGCAAACTGAGTGTAGCTGGCTATTATTGCGGGACCTCTCTTGTTATTTTTCAACCATCTTGGGAGTCTGGAGAGGTCACAGTCGACTGGAAGCTGGCAAATGTTGTCCCAGTTTTGAAGACGAGTAAGAAGGAAGACCCTGTTAATTACAGGCCTGTCAGTCTCACTTCAGTGCCCGGTAAAATTATGGAGCAGGTTATTCTGGGAGTTACTGACAAACACTTGAGAGACAATGCAGTCGTTGGTCATAGCCAGCATAGGTTCATGAGGCGAAAGTCCTGCTGAGCCAACTTCATTTCCTTTTATGACATGATCACCCGTGTAGTTGACCAAGGGAAGCCAGTAGGTGTGGTGGTTTTGGGTTTTGTTAAAGCTTTTGATACTACCACAGTATCCTTCTGGATAAAATGTCCAGCACATAGCTAGACAAGCCCGTAATACGCTGGGTGAGCAACTGGCTGATGGGTTGGGCTCTAAGAGTTAGAGTAAATGAGGTTACATCAGGTTGGTGGCCAGTCACCAGTGGCGTCCCCCAGGGCTCAATTTTAGGGCCAGCGCTCTTCGATGTTTTTATAAATAATCTGGACACAGGAATCAAATGTACATTAAGTTTGCCAGTGATACTAAACTAGGAGGAGGTGTGGATTCCCTTGAGGTTGGAGAGGCCTTACAGAGATCTTGATAGATGAGAATGCTGACCAAGCACCAAAGCTATGAAATTTAACAAGTGCCAGATTTTCCACCTGGGATGGGGTAGTACTGGTTATACGTACAAACTGGGGAGGTGAGAGGCTGGAGAGCAGCCCCGTGGAAAGAGATCTGGGGGACTGGGTTGATGGCAAGTTGAGTAGGAGTCAACAGTGTGCCCTGGCAGCCAAAAAGGCCAACCATGTCCTGGGGTGCAACAAGCACAGCATAGCTAGCCGGTCAATAGAGGGTGGTCAGTCACTGGAACCGGCTCCCCAGGGAAGTGGTCATGGCACCAAGCCTGTCAGAGTGCAAGGAATGTCTGGATGATGCTCTTAGTCATATGATACAGTTCTAGGTAGTTTTCTGCGAGGAGCAGGGGTTTGGACGCGATGGTCTTTATGGGTCCCTTCCAACTTAAGATATTTTATAATACAAAGTTTACAAAAATATTGTGTCATTTTTTTTTCTTCCCTGGTGTCAGGAAGGTCAAGTGTATGTTCTTTAATGTGAAAATTTCTGATTTATGTCTGGTATTGCTTCAAAAGACAAAGGAAATTGCAATAAAATTCTTTCACTGCTAGAAATTTTAAGGACAACAGAAAATATTAATTTTTATATCAGATTAAATAAGAAAAAATAATCAGATTTTTTCATAGTCAGCATTTTAAATGTATGTTGTGACTTGTAGATGCTAATTACCAAATCAGTTGTTGATGCACATTTTTGGATTTTGATTTGTAGAAGGCTCCAGCTGTTTGAATCCATCTTACTTAGTTATACAGCAATTAGAATGCTTGCATTTTCTGCTTAATTCTTTTTCCAAATTACATAAATCTACTTCTTATTTCAGGAGAGATGATGGTGTCACCATTAAATAGTTCAGATGCTTCAGAACAGAAAAGAGATAGTCCAGGCATTTGTCAATTTCTGAGAGAGGAGGAGTCTCTAAAGTCTATGTTTGATTCAATATCCACAAAAACTCCTGAAAAACGACAAGATATGCTGGAGGAAAATATTAGTGTGGATAGTTTGTCAGTAATTCCAGAAAAACAAGCATCTCTGGTGAAATCAGGAAGTAAAAGGAGGACTCCAAAGCAGAAGTTGGAGTCAGCTGAAGTCGTGTCAGGCATCAAGCAGCTTTTAAGGACCCCAGAGCAAAGGTCAGAACAAGTAGAGGCCTTGTCAGGCATCAAGCAGCTCATGAAGACCCCAAAGCAGAAGCTGGAGCCTGTAGAAGCTTTGTCGGGCATCAGGCAGCTCATGAAGACCCCAAAGCAGAAGCCGGAGCCTGTAGAGGCTTTGTCGGGCATCAGGCAGCTCATGAAGACCCCAAAGCAGAAGCCGGAGCCTGTCGAGGC
>JAVKLA010000093.1:40095035-40146285 GCA_034782735.1 Sagittarius serpentarius
AAGCCGGAGCCTGTAGAGGCTTTGTCAGGCATCAGGCAGCTCATGAAGACCCCAAAGCAGAAGCCGGAGCCTGTAGAAGCTTTGTCGGGCATCAGGCAGCTCATGAAGACCCCAAAGCAGAAGCTGGAGCCTGTAGAGGCTTTGTCGGGCATCAGGCAGCTCATGAAGACCCCAAAGCAGAAGCTGGAGCCTGTAGAAGCTTTGTCGGGCATCAAGCAGCTTATGAAGACCCCAAAGCAGAAGTTGGAACCTGTAGAGGCCTTGACAGGTATCAAGCAGCTCATGAGGACTCCTGAGCAAAAGTTGAAGCCAGTTGAGGGCCTATCAGGTGTCAAGCAGCTCATGAGAACTCCACAGCGAAAGCGAGAGCCAACTGAGGTCCTATCAGGCATCAGGCAGCTCTTGAGGACCCCACAGCAGAAGCCGGAGCCAGTTGAGGTCCTGTCAGGCATCAAGGAGCTCTTGAGGACCCCGCAGCAGAAGCCAGAGCCAGTTGAGGTCCTGTCTGGCATTAAGCAGCTCATGAGGACCCCACAGCAAGATTTGGAACCTGTTACAGACGAAATTGCCGTTAAAAGATTGCTGAAGACTCCAGTACAAAAAAGGGAAGCAGTAAAAGATGTGGCAGGTGTTACTTTAATCAAGAAAACTCCAGAGCTGAAATATCAACCAGTAGAAGACATGATTGGGGTCAGCCGTATTTTCAAGACACCAAAGGAAAAAGTTGAACCCATAGATCATATGTTTGGTATTAGTAGATTAGTGAAGACTCCGAGAGAGAAGTATCAACCAGTTGATGATTTTGTGGGTCTGCAAAGACTTATGGCAGAACCCAGGCAGAAATGTTCTGATTTTGAAGTGGACTATGCTGGAGTTACAGAAATGTTTGATATGCCAGAGGACATTAAGGTAAAATATTTTCTTTAGCTTTTGGAGGAAATGTATTTAGACTTTGAAGCCTGTGCTTGAAACAGATTCTTAGGCCTCCTAGTATCTTGTATGTTAGAGCACTTCAAGTATGTTAGGGCCATGACCTCTGGAGGAAAAGATACCTTCCTGAAGAGCACCTCATGTTGATTTGAAAACTGTGGAGATGGCAGTCTTTTTTTCCTTCGTAGCTTTGTCCAGGTGAATGCCCCCCTGCTAGAAGACATGGCTTATTACAAATTTGAATCTGAACACTTCCTATTTTTTTTCTGGTCATTTGTTTCTGTTATGTTTAAAGCACCCTTTAAATTGCTTACAAACTATAGTCAAATTGTTTGTCAGGCTTCCTTTTCATAAGCCAGGCATATGGGTGTTTTTTTTGTTTTGTACAGCTGCTTCACACTCTATAGATGAAATTTCAAGCTCCCTTTTTCTTTGCACATCCAAAAGTGTTGAGCTTTTGACAAAACATGTTACTATATGGTCAGTTGATTTCTGTCTGTGCCCCTAAGTCTTTCATTCGTTGCTTCCTGAATGGGTGCCTATTTTATAGGGATAGCTGTATCACTGTACATTTGCCTGTGTTAATATGTAATTTCTTTGAAGGATCCCTGTCTAAGTAGTTACTGAGGTTGCTCTGGGGTTACCATTCTGGCTTGATAATTCACAGCTTCATCGCTCTTGTCATTTGAGTTTTCTTAGTATTGATTTTTCTGTTCATTCCTAGATCCATAGGTAAAATGCTGAGTATCACTAGGCTTAGTGCTCATCAGTGTAGAACTACAATAAAACACTATGAAACACTGAAATGATTCAGCTTCATGCCTCAAATTCCTTTTGAGCACTCATTTAGACACTTGTCATCCAACTTAATTAATACTTCTTTTAAACCCTATGCAGTGTTTGTTATCTTTCACTTGAAAAACTGCTATACTAGCTTAAATGGCAAATATTAAGTTTGATATATTTATATGCTAATGTCAAATATATGGATGCAGTTATAAAGCTAAGTTGATTTCATTTTTAGAGAAAAGTATTTGACAAGACTTTTTTCAAATATTAATACAGATTAATTTTGTATTGGTTCGCTCCATTATTTCTTGTCCTGTGAGACATGCATTTATTGCTTATTGTTTATTCCCTTAGGTCACATCAGTAAGCATTATGGATTCTAAGCAAGAAGATACTGCACCTCCTTGTAGTAATTCCAGTCATAAGTATGGTAAGTACAATTACTTTTACTTTAACTGGAGGAATAATGAATATACAAGATAATATATGTTATTACAGAGTTTTAACATATGTTTGAAAAATTCCAAAATATATAGTGCGAAGCGTGCATAGCTCATGGAATTTGTGCAGTCATCCCTAATGAACACCAGCTGCTGGAATTCTATTGGTGTAGAAGTAACAGTGTAGCAGTTTGTTGGTGCCATAATGTTAGCATCTTCAGACATACCAGTGTGAAAAAAACTGATGTTAAGGTCTCCACTTAAAATTACATTTCTTTGCAAATACTTTCAAGAACAGAGCTTAAACCTGTGAATGCTACCTACCAAATAAACCAAACATCTTTGGTCAGAAGCCTGGCCTTTAATCTAGGAATTTGTTAAAATATTTATTTATTTTTAAATTTAAGAATATTAAGTGTGATTTGTTTGAGCAAGATGACTCCGTTAGGAAAATTGAAACTCGCATATACTTTGATCAGGTATAGTTATGTATAACTTCTGTGCTCTTTCCTATGTGAAAATTTCGAATGGGGGGAAAAAAATCCTGGTTTAGAAGACAAAGGAAATATTTCACAAGGTGAAGGTTCTCAACAGAAGGAATCAACTAGTGAAGACCAGTCTACCCAGAGACCAACAAGGGGCAGATCAAGGAAGACGGTACATCCTGCTTCAGCAAAGCAGCGTGAAAAGGGTTCGAATTTAAAAGAATTGCAAAGTCTGGAAAAAAAGAGCACCCAGGAGGAGGTGGGAGAGATCAGTACTTCAACTTCAGTAGCTAAAAATGAAGGAAGAGGAAGGAGAACAAACCGTTGCGTACAAGAAGAAATTGTTTCAAAGCACCATGATCAGGAAAAAGTTGAAATTGTTTCATTTGCAGAACCACATGGAGCTACTCAAAGACTGGGAAGAGGTAAGAGGAAAGCAGCAAAGGAGTTAAAACATCCAAGTGAGAATCTTGAGTCTTGTGGCAAAGATTCTTCAGCACTACGAAAAGAACCTGCAAACATGAAACAGACTTTGCCGGAGTATGGCATCGATGACATATTAGAAGTTGAAGACGATCCAACCGTAAAGACAGTAGGTGTATCTGGTAGCATTCAAAATGAAAATGGTCAACTGCAAACAGGTTTAGAAAAACCTGAAAACAAATATAGTGAAGGTGGTGTAGAAGACAGTGAAGAAATGCTTCTGTCACCTAGGAGGAGCTCTAGGGAAGTAAAAGAAGTAGAGAACACAGAACCACTGATTCCATCTAAAAGAGGAAGAAGAACTAGAAATGACCAAGTTAAACAGGCTTCTTCAGAGGATCTTCATGGGACAACAAGGAAGCTTCGTAAATACCCATCAGCAAAGATGATACAAAGAGATGAACAGACTTTTGACAAAGATACTGAGACTGCCACAGGAGAAGAATCTGAAAACAGAACTAAACCGGAAATAAAGGTAGCAGAGAAAAGAGTTAGGTCTTTAAGAAGTGCTAGAAAGCACTCAACTGAAGTAAAAGCAGACATTTGCAGCATGGCACTTGAAAATATACAAAACATTCAGAAAACTGAGGAAAATTCAGCTGAAACTGATACTGAAACACAATCACACATCAAAAATGAGATTAAAGTATCTCAGGGAGATGAAACAAAAAATGCGCAGGAAAATACAACAGAGGCATCTCAAAGATTAAAGGCAGAGTCACCTTCTGGAGAGACAAACAAAATGCCAGTTACTGCTCTGAACTTTGAAGCAAACAGAAGTGCAGTACAGGAAACAAACAGAACTAGAAACAGAAGAGGCAAAAAAGACTTTTTGGATAGAAAGACTGATGAATTTGCCAAAGATGTAAACAGCCTAGAACTAATTACTCCCAAATTTAAGTCAGAAACAGAAACAGATGAATCTTCTCTCAAAGATTCTCTGGGCTCTGTTTGTGTCAAGAGTACACACCAAGTCACAAATGACCAGAACAACCCAGCTGCCACATCAATTCCTGCTGCAAACAGTGATGGTCTTGCTCATAGCCGTCAAAAGCGGACGAGAAATGAACAGAGAATACTTAAACCAAAGCAAACTGAAATCCTACAGGAGAATCAAGCACAAAAAAATGGAACAGCATGTAGAAGAGGCAGAGGTAGAAAGGTTAATTTTGAACTTGAAGAAGTGAGTTCCAAAGCGGTTAGAGGAAAAAGGAATTTATCTGGGGATGACAAAGGAATGACTTACAAAGATAGTCAACATGAGACTTCAGAAAATCCTTCTTCGCAAGTAAGGAGGAGCAAAAGAAAGCAAGTCGATTCCATTCCACAAATAGCTTGTTCTAACTTCATGGAAAAAGAAACATTAATTGCAGATCATGGTAAAGGTGAGGCTTTTGTAAAAGAACAAGATTCAGCTTTGGAAGATACTCCCTCTTCAACAGAAGACAATCCACTGAGACGAGGGAAAAGACGAGAGGTTGCTGCAGCATCACAAACATCTAGATCTCTTTCTATCAGAAAAAGATGTGGGTTGCTAGAAGGTGATGATAAAAAGATTACTGTGAGAGAAGATCAAAATCCAGCTTTGGGAAATCAGACTTTGCAGGCAAAAGCAAATGCATCAGCAAGGGACAAAAGGAAAAAGATTGATCTAGCAGCAGAAGCAAAAAGTTCATCTTCTCTCCAGAGGAAGCGTGGCTTGTCAGAAACTGATGATAAAGAGGAGGGTACTAACAGAGAACAAAATATGCCTTTGGAAACAGTGTCCTGTGCAAAAGAGAAGCCATTAGGAAGGGGCAGAAGGAAAGAAACCGCTCTGGCATCACACACAGCTAATTACATTTCTCTTAGAGGAAAACGCGCTTTACCAGCAGATAATGGTAGAGAAAAAGCTCCTAAAGAAGATCAAAGTGTTCCATTAGAAACTTTGGATTCATCTGTAAAAGAAAATCAACTGAGAAAAGGCAGAAGGAAAGAAATGGCCCTCTTGCCAGAAGCCACAAGTTCTACTTCTATTCAGGGAAAACAGGGCTTATCAAAAGAAAGTGGTAGAAAGAATAATTACAGGGAAGTGAAAAAACTGATTTTGGAAAATTCTACTTCCCAAGAAAAAATGGATCTTTCAAAAGGGAACTTGAGGCAAACAATCACTTCACTGGCTGTTATTTCTACCTCACTTCAAGTTTTGCCAGAAGATGGTAAGAATGGAACTCCTGAAGAACAACAGAGTCTACTTTCGGAAGTAGCTCCATCTGCAAAAGAAAATCCATCAAGAGTAGGCAGAAAGAAAACAATTTCTTCCAAATCTGAAGAAACTAGTTCCACTTTTCTCATGGAAAAACCTGGCTTGCACAAGGATAGTGGTCAAAAGAGGGTTCTTAAAGAAGGTGAAGATACATCTCTAGAAAATAATTCATCCCAAGGAAAAACAAGGCAATTGAGGAACAAAGGGAAAAAGGTAGAATTCAAATCAGAGGCAGCTACTTCTACTTCTCTCTGTAAAAATGGCGACTTGCCAGAAAATGGTAACACTTTGGAAACTCAGAGTGTGTGTTTGATATCCACTGGTTCTGAAAAAAGTAATCAATCTGGGAAAGGAAGAGAGGTTAACCTTATACAACAGGCAACTTCCACTTCTCGCAGAAGAAAATGCCAGTTGCCAGCAGATGACTTCGCATCTAAAAGATTAAAATCAGGTGAGGCAAGAATTTGCTTTCTATTTTCTAAGTATAACTAAGTTATATATAGATATAACAATAATGTGTACAAAATTCTAGTATTACTGTGGGCTGCCATGCTCTAATTTAGATAGAGAATAGGTCTTTAACATAGCAAGAAGACTTAAGTAAATAGGGTCTGTGTTATCTTATATAAACAAGATGTTTTTCCTAAGTAGAAGGGATTGGTTTTATGGGATATGACATGTGTTATTCCTCTGTTGGGGTATTCAAAAGCCTTTGTGCTCTGTTATAATACATTCTGTCTCAATCCATAACAATAAATTGTAGTTTAGAATACACAGAGCAACTAGCTTACATGCAGAAGAAGGTGGTAATGACAGAACATGATAATCACGTGTCTGTAGCACGCATTGTTCATCTTGTTTTCTCCTAAATACCATCCAAGCTCCTGCTTTTGTATGTCTAGGTTTTGGAGGACCTTTACTAGTCATCAGCTGCTTTTTGAAGTCGATGCTAGAAGGGCTTGAAGCTGTATTTTAGCTAAAAAGACAGCAAAAGTTCCATGTGTCTCCCATTTCTTCCTTACCCAAGCCAACACATGTCTTGCTGCAGACATTAAAATATTCCCTGGAATTTTCAGCTTGATGTTCTGTAACTTAAAAACTACCACGATGCAATTAGAAAATATTAACAAATAAGTGTATGCAAATGGAAATAATGATTCTTTCGAGCTACATATTGAGGAATTCCCTGCCAAATAGTGTTAGAAACCTTATCGTGATTTGACCCAGCCCTTCGTTTCAGTTCTTTTTGGCTCTTTCCCTTTTTTATTGCGCATGCTTATTCTCCTATAATGTGTACATCTCTTTTGCCATGTATCTGTCTAGGTTTATTGAGTGGTCTTTTGTTTCCCTTTACACACTTGCTAGTTCCTGCTTCTGGATACTGCTATATGTATGTACTTGGCAAATGATTGACCTCTTCTGATGCTTTGCTACCTGCCTGGATAGTTTCTTTTCCGGGGAAGTTATCTTTCCTCACATGGATTTTAGTGACAGTTTGTATGTCTGGTGCATAGGTTGATGCTTATCTCCTGGAGCAGGTTCAATTTTCTGTGCTTTCTAGATACTTACATAGGTGTCTAGCCTTTTATTTCCAGTTAAAAGCCTGACTTTCCAGCTTTATCTGGATGACAAAACAGTTACTATATATTTATTTTTGCAGGATTTTTCTTCAGTGTTGGATATGTTCTAGTTTTACATATCAGTGGAAGGAATTTTAGCTAAAATGGTAGCTAATTGGTTTTGGTGCTCTCATTAATGTTAACCTACTTTCAGAAATAGCTGTAAGTCCTCAGGGATCTATCTTAAAGGATATTGGA
This sequence comes from Sagittarius serpentarius, assembly GCA_034782735.1. Taxonomy (NCBI): domain Eukaryota; kingdom Metazoa; phylum Chordata; class Aves; order Accipitriformes; family Sagittariidae; genus Sagittarius; species Sagittarius serpentarius. Next base: position 40,102,225 of record JAVKLA010000093.1, read on the forward strand.
TGTGCAAAAGTATGGGGTTTGTAACTGGTTTGTTGAATTCATAGATGTAATCTTTGGAATGTAGTCATTAGGGACATTTCCTTTAAAAACAATGTAACTGAAGATTGGATTTTGTATAAAATGTTTGATTTATGATACAAATTTACAGTTACTCTTCTTGTGCACAAATAGAGAAAGATGAAAATAGATCGCTACAGAAAGGAAAAAGAAACAAAACTAAAGAAGAACTTGGCAAAGAGGATGTAAGGGCTACTCGGACTGCTGGAGGAACGGAGAGGAAGACAAGATCCAGAACAAGTGCAAGAACAGGAAAATAGTTTTAATAGTCACAGAACCAGTTTTTAAATCAATTCAGTAATTGAAATTGCAGGTTTTTAATGTAAATTGATTTGCACTCAGATTTTAAGCTCAGATTTTTGTAAAGCAATCACTGAGTTATGATATTATCAAAACATATTTTTTAACGTGTTTACAGATACAGCGTAGATGTCTGTTTTAATAGATTTTTGTATGTGTAGTGGTTCCTAAATGGTGGGGTGCTTGTGCAAAACTGCAAACATAAAAATAAATCTTTTTGTAACAGTATCCCCCTTTTTCTGTTGATCAGCAGAGCAGTCAGGAAGCCATATTACTTTACTGCCAGTTTAATTGTAAGCTATTTTCTGCTTAAATTTTCATGTGCTTAAGTCTTATTTTTCATTACAGTTCTGTAAATATTCTTTAAAAAACTATAGATGTATTAGAAGAACTATTATGCTGAAATTTTAACAATTTTTTAAAAAACCTTGAGTCCATTGTACTGAAAAGTATAGATTTGTAAGTCATTAAATTTGTAAACAATTTGGAACCTGTCTGTTTTGTATTCTTAAGAACAGTTAAGAATGTGTAATTACTACTGTCCTCTTACAAGCGTATTTCAAAGATCCATCCTTCCCAGCCATGTGTCATGTTTTTCAAAGCGTACTGTGGGTTTTCTGCAGCGCAGACACTTCTCTTCTGAACAGAGCCGGACTGTGCAGCTCTTCCATGTGCAGGTGAGCATTGATAAGAGAGATGGGAGTAGTGAGTGTATGAAGTTGTGATGTTGCCCCTTTTCACAGAGTTGCAATTAATGTGGAGTAGCTAGTGTGGTTTAGAGATCAGTGTCTGCGGTGTAGGAGTAATAGCAGTGTGCATTTCTCTTCAAGGCTGATGGCTTCCTGTTATTGTATTAAATTCGGAAAGGGAGAAAATTAATCTCGGGCATCTTAACTTTTGTGCAGTTTTAAGACCAGAGTTAAAAGGTTATGTTTTGTTATTGAGTCCATGGAGTTACAGATGTTACTACAGAAGGGTGGTTGGATGCTGTGTTCGGATGTTCTTGTTAGCTCTTCTTTCTGGGAATGATAATGGCCCTTGCTTCAGGTGAGTTCTTGTTTGTGAAGTCTCTTCTCTTTCTTCAAATTCAAAAATAGTCAGATTAAATAGGGAACGCACTGGATGCTGTCCAGGCATTCAGAGCTCAGATGTGATATGACATGAATTTTTTTTTAATTTAGATGTTGGGATTTTTTTAATGTGTGGAATGTGCTGTGTCCATATCCATAGTTTAAATGCTTTGGGCATTTTATCCTGTTATAGTGCACTTATTCTTTCTAAACTTCAATTCCGGTGTGTAGATTTCAAGTGTAAAATGCTGTCAATCTAGTCTTACTTTCAGATTAGCTCTGTTGCTTCCTGCATGTGTTCGCTCTACCATAGTTACATGCTTTCCACTGACCAGGACCAGTGGGTGGTCTGTTCCTCTTGAAATAGTAGCAACCCCTCAAGTCTTTTTTGTGATGAGAGTCAGCACTTTGGTGATGGTTATTGCTTTAGGATGGAGGAGCCTTTTATCCAGCTTTGATTTCAGCCTTTCGAATGTGAGTAACATCTTTACCCAAAAGGTTTAATTGGTCTATGGCACAGGATCTGCAGTCTTCCCGACTTTCAGGTCATCTTGTCACAGCAACAACTGAAGTAGTAGATCTGGGCTGTTACCCTTGAGAGTTTTTCAGAATTTTACCTGTTTTCTTGGCTCTATATTGATACTAGGTCCCAGCAGGCTGAGCAGATTCTCCAGTTTCCTCTCACCCTACAAAAGGTTGGTCTCTTTCCCTTCATGCTTGGTTCATGGCTCCAAGTCTGTCTAACTGCAAAACAGATGCCAAAACTCCACCTTCACGAACCTATTTCTTTATCAGCCCCTTCTGGCTGCTTCCTAGAATTATCCCTCGTTGTTTTCAGAGAAGCCCAGAGACTATAACCATTAACAGATTCACAGAAGGGAAATGGAACAAAGTAACTTACTGTTTGTAACCCTTTGAAGTTAATGTCTAGGGGATCCCTTTGTCAGAACCCCATTACCACTATGGTGTGCATTATGAGGTTAAAAACCGCAGCACCTAAGCGTTGCAGACGCTACTGTTGGTTTAAATCCCTAAGCTGTGCTATTATTTGAAAGTTGTGCTAAAAGGAATATTTTTATTGTTAGCATTGATGTGCTATCATTTCTTACCCTGTTTTTCCTGGCATCTGACATTGTAATGAAAAAGAGGGTCATTGTTTTCTGCTAGCTGAAGTTTTTGCAGAAGGTGGCTAGATCTCAGCAGAGAACAAAGGGAAGAATTAGCAATGCGCAGTAATAAATGACAACGTGCAGAGAAAATGAAATGCAGAGCATGGTATCAAGGTAAATGGGTTGGAGAGCACTGCTGTGATATGCTTATGTATGTGCCGTTTATTAATCTATCTTATGTTGCAGAGGATATTTCTATCTGGAGTACTCTCATTTTCTTTGCCGTTCAACTCCTCAGGAAATCATGTATGTGTTCGTGGTATCCTGTTCACTATTTGATCCACCTGAGTGAAGGTTTCTGCTCAGGACTTGGTCTTTCTGCTTTCACATTTACATTTCACTGAGCCATAAGGAGTTTTTCCTGCTGCGTGTCCTGATCGCATACATACAGCAAGCTCTCCTTATTTGGGCTTGGTGGCCTTGGCTACGAAATGTGGATAAAAGAGGAAATACAGTAGTGCTTTAACCTCTTGAGGCTTTTGATGTAAGTACCCTTCTTAGAGGTGAGCCCCACAGGCTTGCTGGTTTTTGAGCTCACATCTGGAAATTTTCTCCTCTGTTCTCATATAAGAGAAGCAGGTGCCTATGAGTGGCTGTACCTCTCTTATCTTTTCAATCTTTAATATCATTCTGTAGTTATTCAAGGCAGTAATTTCTGGCCTAATGATAAATCAAAGTCTTAAGGCAGAGGCCAAGACACTTTTTCCAGCACACCAAACAGTGCTGAAGGCTATTGCTCTGTGAGAAAAAGCTCCATTTTTGATTTCATAGCATGCAACTATTTCTTAAAATTATAATGGGTCACACCATCTTCTCTAATTTAGATAGTAAGCATTCAGTGGTGAAGAACCCTCCCTCTCCCCACAGGAGAACTAAGGCTTGTGCAGGTACGTTGCGCTATGCTGGTAGGGGAAGAATACCAGGGAAGTTTCCACTATTGCCATGAAGCAGTTGCGTTGTTTTTCATTTCATGCCACAGTGGTAAACCATGGCGTGTTGCCAACCTGGGCTGGTGAGCTACTGCATATAATTCTGAATATCGAGGTACCTACTGCGCATTCAGCGTAAGAAGTAGCTGTGATTAATTAGAGACCGATGCCTGAGCGACTTTGGTACAATAGGTTAAAACAGAGAGAGTCCCTGAGTGTGCTTTGCAATTTACATGCCGGTTCTTGAACTCGGCTGCAAACAGGATCTAAGAGGGCGTATTGGCCTTTCTGTGCAGAATTGTGCATAGCCAATAGATTGTCAGCAAGATGAGCAGACCAGTGTATTCACTGAGTGGCCTTATGGCATATGCAAAAAAGACATCGTACGTATACCTGCATATGGACATACATCCAGTGCACAGGAAGATTAAGACCAGAAACTTTCTGACACAATAGGTACTTCACAGCAATGTCAGAATATGTTCAGTCTCAACCGTATTTTCATTTAAGTCCGCATCGGCACTCAACTTTTCAGATTGATAGATGAGAAATGTCCATACTGCTCTTGACTAGCTACAACTACTGGACTTGATGTTTCCTTTCAGAGGGAACTTGTCGTCAACTCCCCATTACTGGGGTAATGGAAGCTGGGGATATTTTAGTTAATGGAAAAAAATGAGGTCGTTTGGACATGGAAGCCTGCTTAGTCACAGCTGGCTCTTGCAGATGTGTGCAAAGGACTGTACCTCCTAGTGCTTTTTGGGTGGTGCTGAGAGCTGAGCTGGCTCTCTGCATTCATTCTCCAATCTGCAGATTTACAATCGGAAGTTTTAAGTCTTGTGACGATACGTACCGGACCATACTCTTCTGAGGCATATAGGCTTCAGAACCGATTTAAGACAATATCTGTGATTGTGTCATGTCACAGAACCAGTGATTATATGTGTCACTAAAAGCTTTAAAGAGGATTTTAAACTGAATGTTTTGTGGGTCTGATTTGTTTTGAAGTTGTTTTCTTCAGAACGAATAAACTGAGAAATATTTTGGGTTTTGAGTAGGATTTGAAGAGCAACAGCCTATGCATTTCATTCTCTTAAGGAACAGAAACAGTGATTTGGATTGGAGTAAATCACATCTATTTAACACGGGGGGGGGGGGAAGGTAAAAAAAAAAAATTGACCCAAGCAATATAAATGACATGAGAAGTGGAATGTGAGGTTTTGGTTGTTTTTTTTAAACACCGTTTCCAAAACATGGCATCCACAAAACTTTAGGCCTAGAATGTCAGATAACAGCAGCGTCCTACCATCACACCTAAAATGAAAATGGCCTGCTCTGCATAAATACATATGCAAACTATATGGCATGGTTGAGAAATATAGATGAACACTGAGGAATACTTTTCTGATACTAATGAGTCTCTTGTTTGGTTTTTTTTTTTCCTTTCCCTCCAGTGACTCTGTTTGATGTGTCATTTTTTTGTGTTTAGTCCTAGTCCGAAACCTAGCAAGGGGGCCAGATCAGGTGAAATGACTGCGAATCCTCCTCCATGGCTGATGTGTCTACCCTTCCAGCCAAAATTGTCTTTCAGGAATTGTCTACTTTTCTCAATCCTACTTTCACAGACTACCTCACAGTTATGCAGATTTGAGCTAAAGACTAGTAAGGAATACTAGTCACAGTCTTCTCTAAGGTAAGCAGTGGAGTCTCTCCTTACAGAGTATAACACCATAGTTTCTAGAAAGAGGAGAATTCTCTAGTTAGATCCTGGTGTAAGAGTACCTTCTCGTTTGTTTGTAATGCTAGGAACATGCATTATCCTATGAAGATCTGTGGAAGTCCAGATCAGTTTCATGAAGAGATGAACAAGATAGGATGGGAAGTCCCTAATGTCAAAAACGTTAATCTGCTGAAGTCTTTTAGTAAGTGATATTGTCATATCAGTTGTAGAAGCATTCTCAGCAAATCAAGAAAAATAGCAGGAGAATAAGATAGCTGGCTGACATATTTTATTGTATAAATACATTTTTAATTGTGAATACTATATACGTACAGACTAGTATTTTACTCTCTGTTCAGAATATTTCCAAAGTAGACTTACTTGGTGTTCTTTTGTAGAACTCATATTTTACTTGAATTCATATTGACTCAAATTCTAAAAGGATGTATAGTGTTGGTAGCTACATTTCCACTCAAAAAATTTGAAATTGCAAGTCTACCTCAAATGCACATCCAAAGTCTTGTTAATGAATTTCCCAGGAAGAACCGAGACAAAGCTTTTAACTGAAGAGTTGACTAAAGACACAAGCCTTCTCTTTCCTCTAGAAAATTTCTTCCCTAGAAAATTTTCAAATTACCTTATGTCTCTTGTGTTCGAGGATGACATTGTTGGTAGTGTGCCAACACAAATTTAAAAAAAAAAAGGAAACATAGTAGAAAAAGTTCATTGCTAACTTTTCTCTATCATCAAGGCCAGCATTATATATTCTTCGGGAACCTAACCATTCTAAAAACTCCTCTTTCTTTTTGATTTTTAATCTGGGCAAGTTACTTTCTTGTTATGAAATAAAGAAAAGAATGGAACATAAAACAAAAGTCAGGAAGCAGGCTGTCATGCTCTTATTGAAGAACGCAAAGGCAGTAGCTTTTCTGGCTGTTTCTGGGCATTTCTTTTGTATCTGTGAAGGATGCTGTTAGTATAAGTTAAAGCTGCTTTGCTGCAGTAAAATATATCTCTGAAGTTGGGTGATTAAGAAAAGGAGTTTAAGGTTGACAATTACCTGTCATTCTCCAGCTTCTGTTGCCAGAATTTTGAAGGATCAAAGCAGCCATCCTCACTTTCCTACATCCTCAGTATCTATCTTATTCAGGTTCTTTTTAATGGAAGTAGTGAACCATTCTGGTGTGATTGGTATTTAAATGTGTTTCATTTCGTCATTAGATGCTGTGCACTTCATTGGTGCTACAGATCATTAGAATGGTCTTTTTCAATGGAGAATGTGTGATAGCTGCAGTATAATTCATTCATCCATCCCAAACCCGCCATCAGCCTCGAATCCCTTAAATCCTTTCTATTTTCTATGCTTATGTAAAGTATAATTATCAAAGTCACATATTTAACGTAAATATTTTTGTCAGTGTAGAAAGAAGTTCAGATTCTGCCTTGCTGATACAATGAGAACATTTCCTTCTTAGTATGTTAGTTATTTATAGTTAGTTAAGTAATAGGCCAGTTATCAGAGGCAGGAAAGGTTGCTTTCTGCCCAAACTCTGCCTGGACTTGTCCAGTGACCAGCAGCATTTCTCAGGTCAGATAGGAGCACTCTACAAACCTCTGGGAGAAGTGTCAGAACCTGCTATCTAGCTTAAGTGTTGAGCTTATGAATCTTAAGAAGTCCTTAGAGAATTGCTTTGAGTTGATGTGTATGGGACCTTAGGGAGAAAATAGTTAAATAAGGATTTACATTCCCATGTCAAGATCTCCTTCAGTGAAAGCAATATTCAACATTAAATACAAATTTAGATAGATTTTATCTGTGGATTAGATTCTAAGGTATGAGCTATTTAAATATTAGCTGTTTTCTAGCTGAACGAAATGCAGCTGAATGAAATTCACTTTTTAGAGCTGTACAAGCTTTTTAGATACAGTACAAGTAATAGTAACTATTGTCTTTTGTTACTTCAGTTTACCTGTTTCCAAATACACTGTGTAATTAATACCTGATACACATTTACTATCTGTGTGGCAGTGAAATCGTTTACTCCTTTTACCTTAGCATTTATTGAGGGTTAAGCATCAGTAAAGAACAACTGGTGTTCCATTCCTAGCTGAAGTCATCTATGGACCAAGGCTACTATACTCATCTCCTGGCTGCTAGCACTCCAGTACAGTGCTCAAGGATACTAAGAGGTAACACAGCATTGCTTCACGAATTTGCCTGGGACAGTTTGGGAGCTGGTAATACAAAATATCAATTTTGGGGAACCATCTTGCAGTGACAAATATTAGCTGTAGCATCATAGTAATTCAGGTGGACAGAGAGGAAATGTCTTTGTCTCGTGAGCCTCACGGTTTGTAACAAGGGAAAATACAAAATCTAGAATTATGTTCTGTAAGAAAGCACATAAAAATTATCTTGCAGTTTGTTCTCAAGTATAGATACGTGTTTCAAATTAAGTTAACCTTTCCTCAAACACTTTACTGGCAAATGCAAAGGTGTGGTTGTCATCCCGTGCTGCGTGTCATTTGTTGTCTCTTGAAATTACACCTATACCAAAAGTCTCCTGAAAGGAACTGAGTATTTCCAAAATGTATACTCTCTGTACGTTATAAATGCTACTAACGGCCAGATATTTTTACTTATTCGGGAAACTGAATGCCTTATTTAAGAAAAAAAAACAACTGTGAAGCTGCAAAACAGCTGACAAAATAATTCCCAAATTATCATACTTCTGTTTCACTCTTTCTTCTAAATTTTTTTCTGGTAGGGTTTTTGCTTTTTCTGAAAGACCCACTTTTGATCATCCTGACAAAAAATGAGATCAACTTGGCAGATAGAGAAATCAAGTGAAGCACTTGTGACCTTTTCTATGGAACTCCGTGGGAATCAGAAAACGAACCCCAAGTAGGTGGTGGAGTCCTTTAAAGAATGCAAATCACAATTGTTTTTCTATGCCAAAATGTATTCTAGAAAATGGGCTGTTATTTTACGTCTTATGATAAGTAAATATTCCAGGGAAAAACAAGGGTCCCTGTGCAGAACTTCTGGACACAAAACTGAAATATAGTAAATGTTAAACTATGTTAAAAGAGTTCAAAGATGTTATAAAGCTCATACTTGATATAATTTTTAAAATATTCTGTGAGGAGATATTTATAACTCTCAACTACCTCAGTTTATTTACCTTTGAGATGTGAGTTTACGGTGTCATCTTCTATCCCAAAGTATGAGCTATAAGTGATTGCAGCAAAGATGCAACTAATTTTTCAGCGTACTGTTGGAAGAACACAGTTTATATTTCATTTAAATAAATATTTGTATAATTTTTAAGGGGCATAATGTGAAATTAAAGATGGATAAACAGCTGACCTCTAGTGTTGGAAGAGTTTTTGCAGTTCTTAAGATCAGGAGGGATCAAAGTGCCAGGCAGACATTGCCTTAATGTTTGTCTGCAGTAAAGCATTGCTGTCCTAGATAGTGTTGCTTATCCTCCTAACTAGGAAGTTTTGATTGTGAATTTTGAAAGAGTGTAATTAATTTTCTATATATGCCTCACTGCTTTTAATGCCTTGGTCCTAGAAAGCTTTTGTTTGATGATGGTAAAAAAAAAAAAAATTGACTTTTCCTCTTTTTTATAGTGACTGTGTGTTTCAGGGATGCATAAAAATGTGCTTAGAGTTATCCCTGGCTATCTTTGCAGTTACATGTTTCTATATAAATCTATATATTTTTGTATCTACAAAACTATCTAAAAGATTATTATACATTGAGAAAGACATTAGAGAATAAATAGTAAGTAATGGTGGTGAAGAGTGGTGGTGAACATTCATGGCCAGGTAACATAAAAAAAGACCAAAACCTTGACTGCCAGCCTTTTCATCAGCAGCATGGTTGCTTTAGACTAAGGAGGGGGAAAAAAGAACAGTGAAAGAAAATAAGTGGTGCCAAATAGCGTACAGGACTTTTTTTCAGTTTGATATATTTGAATACTACATTATGAAAGACTAAACCAAATGTTTTTTTTCTGTGCAAAAGAAAAATAATATTCCAGAAATACTGGCAAGTTTGTTAACACAAGATCAATAAATTTTTCAGGAATGGCACCTTTAAAAGGCTGTTACTTTGTATTACTTTTAAATAAAATGTTACATGGCTATAGTAAGATAGTGAATATACAGAGAGAATATTTCTTGTTTGGTTTTGTGTTTAAGAGCATGGTCACACTTTATTAAATGTGGTCACAAAACTATTGCCTTGTCAGGCTGGGCTTTTAGTCAACTCAGTATTTGGATTTGTTAAGTGATCTTGAACGAGCAGTAAAGAAGAAATAAATGTCTTAAACCTTGTTTTGAATAGAGAGAGCTGACTGTGGATGATATTTAGAACCACAGGATCATTGAGGTTAGAAAAGACCTTTAAGATTAACCAACCGCAAACCTAACACTGCGAAGTCCACCACTAAACCATGTCCCTAAATGCCACATCTACCTTCAGGGTATTTATTATTTAAGCAAGAGACATTATCCCATTTTTCTAGGAGTGTTAGTATAAACAGCCTTTTGATGGCATTTTTACTACTGCGCTGTTGATTGTCACTGGCCTACATTAGTTCACTGTGGGAACCTGAATATATACTCTAAATTTAATCTCCATGCTTATTAAAAATATATGGACTTTCTACTTCCATTACATAAATAAGGTTGAAAAAGCAACTTGATTGTCATGGAGAGCTTAAAAACCTTCAAAAAATTCCTGACAACAAAACTGGATTTTAATATTTCAAACCTGCTTTGTAATCAATGCCACAATTCTGTCTGTTCTTGACGTTCTCTTTCATATCCAATATCCTTTCAGAGTACTGTAAGTTCTTGGCTTGAAAGAGTTTCTTGACAGCAAGATCAGCTGCTTAATTACATGAGATGTGGAAAGAAAACTTGTGTTGGTTTGAATTTTCCACCTTTTAATTTGTATCTTTCCACGGCATTCCTCTCCTGACTTGACACTAAGGTGCAATGCTATTTTGAGAGAACAGTATGATTGTAGTTGTTAACCTTGAAGCCGAGTTGTAAACACTGTCAGGTTTGATAATTTCCCAAAGGCTGAGATCTGATGGAGGCAATTCTCAAAGATTAAAAGATATCAGGTAATTGATTATCTTTGAGGATGTTTTCTCCATAGATTCCCACTTCAGCTTCCTTTCCTGTTTCTTTAGAATATAATTTATGGCTGGTACTCAGAGGAGGTCACAAAAAAAAAAAAATGGAGACAGGTGGGACTCGCACCCTTTTTAAAAATTGCATGTGAGGTTACATGCAACTCCGAAAGTCGTAATTAGTGAATATTCTCAGGTTTGCAACTAAAGGTACATGCACATCAAAGGCTTAAATTTGTGGAGGCAATAAACCTGAGGAACATCTCATGAAGTAACCTTTCCTTTCATAGTACAAAAAACTGTAACGAACACCCAACTAGAATTTTAACTGTCAAGTGTATTGGGTCATCTGCTAGCTTTTTATAGTACTCAAGACAGATACTAATACATTTTTATGGTTCACAGGGGTACCTATGCCTAGCAGGTATTTTAGTACCTGTCAATCTCTGACTAGCACGGTCATCATTACTCTCCCTCACTAAGTCATCTGTATGATAAAGAAAATAGCAGTAGATATTAACAGCAAAAATTGGGAAAAAAAAAAAATCAATGTATTGGAAAACTGAAGAAAAATTGGTGATCTGATCTTCAGTATTATAAATTTGACTTTTTTTTTTTTTAACGAGTTTAAGCATGTTCTTCATATTAATGTAGTACAGGTTTTTTTCCAAGAAGGACTTTTTAAATTCCAGTAGAGCACAGGATAGCATGTGGCTGAAATACACCCTTGTAGTCCAAAACTGATGTTTGGTAGCCACAGCTTCTACAGGATAGATGGCAGAAGTAGTAATGAGTAAAACCTTCTACTGTTTTTCACTGTAAAGTATCAGTTTTAACAAGAAATGGATATGAAGTGTTTCAATATCTAACCTCGTTTAATAGAAGAATTTTAAACCTGTTGCAAATGCAATCATAAGCTATTACAAACTACAGCTCTTTACGTGTCTTTCAGGCGTAAGCATGCAGGTAGGGCAGCCTCATTAGAGTTGGCACGCAGTTTGCACCGTCACGCATTTTGTCAGCCGGGGAAAGAACCCGGTAAAAACTGTGATGGTCCTGTGGAAAGGAAGGTACTTACCTCGTCTGGGCTGGGGGGGTTATCACTCTCGTATGCGGTTTGTCTCTGCTGGCCACTTGGGAAAAGGTGGCCATACCCTCATTTAAAAACTGTGATCTATGTTATGTGATACCTAAGCAAAGGCAGGCCTGTATTGTTTCAAAAGTCATACACTGCGTATTTCATACTTAGAAAAAAAGAAATTGTACTATTTAAGTGTATAGAAAGTAAATTGAAAATTATATTCCCTGCTAGATGCCTTAGAACTCAGAGACCTACGGTCAGAGTTCAGAATTAAGGACAGGCATACCATTTAAACACAGGGAGGGGAAAAAATACTTCAGTGTCCAGTCACACCTGATTTTGAGCATCATAATTCAGGATCACCTTGTCCAGGTCACTCTAGATTGTATGGAGTTATTTTAGCCCAAAGCAGAAGAAATCTAAGCACTTTGAGACAAATATTCCTGTGTCTATGTATATTAAGGAAGAAACATTGGCAACAAATCAGCATTTTTAACACTACTTTTAATGCTGCTTATTAGAATTGCATGAATAAAATGACTACATTTTAAAGCTTATAGTATGATACAAAGATCAAGTAATCAAACCAAAAGTCTTGGCAGAAAATACCTCGTGGCTTGTTTTACCTCCTTAAGATGTATGAATATTTAAAATAAAAAATGTGTGAGAGAAGTCTTGCTCTTAAGTGTTCATTCAGGAATAAAAAAGCCTATTCTGTCTTCAGAACAGCAGTTTAGAATATGCTGCTGATACAAATCCTTCAGCGCCAATGTCCAAGCATTAGGAGAGATCTGGGCTCACTGAACTGCAATAGTTTGAAAGAGAAGTTTAATCAAGTTTGAATGCTTGAACAGACAATATTTTGTTGGATTGTTGTTATTTTAATGTACATACATAGGTTTTTCCAGTGCAAGAGAAACTTCTTAACAATAAAGATGCGATAAACTCTTTCATTAAACAAAAAACTTGTGATTTCCAGAGATGTACCATTTTTTTTGCCATTGACAGTAAAAGGACTGCACAGATTTGCAGCCGTCTGAAAAGTATTTCTAAATAGTTTATTCTAATGTAGAATTATTATTATTCCAATATTCTAATAGTTTATTTCTAATAAAACAATTTAATATTTAGCTTTTATATTTCATTTTCTTAGTATTATTTTCTTCAGTGGGAAGATCGCATTTTTTAGGAAAAGACATAGTTTTAGAAGTGCTAGCATAGTGGAATGGAAATCGGGGTGTTGTGCAATGAAGAGCCTTTTCCAGGCTGCTGTATAAGTATGAAAGAATATAAGGAAATCTAAATGGCTGCTGTATGGCATAGAAATGAGCTCACGATCTTCTCTTCTGCTAGTTTCAGAGGGATTGCATCTACATCTTTATCTGATATACTTAGTTTTGCAACTCTGGAAGTATTTTAAAATGCAGTCTTTATGAGTACCAGGAAAAGATGCAGGTTTCATTGCCCTTATGAAGGTCAAACAAATTTTCCTAAAAATCAGCTCATTAGAGCTGTAAATTATATTTTAAGATTGGGCTCTTCTTAACCGTCTAAGAGCATTTACCATGTAAATCTCTGAAGCAAAGCACACTTGCTTTTTTTTGAGAGAGACGATATTCCACAAGTTAACCAAAACTGTGTTGGGTGAACTTTGTAATTAATATTTTGCATGTGTTCATAAAGCTCTGAATGACCTATTTTTAAATAATGGAAAATGAGAAAACCCTCTAGGAGGGTCAACCAGACCATTTTGTCAGAAATCGTACATAAGACAAGTTAAGGGCCAAATTCCTTTTAATTGAACCCACTGAGAGCATGTTTCCAGTCAAAGCCTGCAACTATGTTTAACACTGAGACTTCCATCAGTCTAATTTGGTAGCTGGACCAGGTGAAAAAGCATCAGGTTTTATCTGATGAAGTTCAAGTCTGTCAATTTACCAAGACAGGCAGAATTATATAACCATTATGTATATGTGTATATGTACATGTCTGCATGTATATATATGCTGTAGTGTGTTTTAGAGTGTGTGTATTATATGTGGCCCTCCTCTTAAAGTGTGTGTGATTACTATCAGTGAAGTCAAGACCATCAATTAGCACCAGCTAATTTTTCTCCTTTTCCAGTGTGTGCTTCCTTTGTTACGCTACACGTTGTTCATTAGTTGGTATACCTAATGCCAATTAGGGACTGAGGCAGGCACAAGGACTAATTTGATCATCCGGAGACTTGCCTCCCAAGATCCCTGTGTAGTCAGCAGAGACATGGCAGTTCCTCCAGGGCACTTAAGCTTGGTTTTCTGCTCTCATTCGCCCTCTAGAGAAGCCTACTTCTTTCCATTAACTAAAGGGAAAGACTAGCATCCCCAGGCAAAAGATGCCCCTTCTCAACCACGCTCCCGTTTCAATAAAGGAAGTCACAGACCGAGTTTGACTTTTGAGTTTCAGGGCAAAGGCTGCTTGTCTCCCGCAGTGAGAAGAGGCCCGTTCACATCGCCCGATGAAACGCGGACTCCACCATCCCACTCCCCCTTTCCCAGCTTCTTTTTCTCCATAGGTGTACCGTGCTGGTCCGTGGGATCGGTACTGCCTGTAGGCTCAGCAGTTCCCTCTTGGCGAGCTACTGTGTTTTCTCAGGACGCCACTGACCTCGGCAGCGCAACATCAGGGAGGAACGGGAGAGCGATGGACCTTTCACGAGTTAAAATTGTTAAGTACTGTTGGATGGGGCACCTACTTCATAGAATCATAGAATCATTTAGGTTGGGAAAGACCTTTAAGATCGAGTCCAACCATAAGACCTATTTCACAGACTTATTTGTTGCTATAATTATAAACGTAAACTTTTGAAGTTTCACTTAAATTGACTGTAAAGAGGAAAACCCCTTTGCATTGCACACTGTCGTTCCCCTTTTAATGCCAGCTTCTAAAAGGCCAAATCCTCCCGCGCTGTGTTAGGAGATCAAAGCAGATCTTGGCTGTCTCTTGCAAGACACACCATGCTGCTTTGTAAACTGAGGTGCGTCCTCCAAAAAGGTTTGGGGGAGCCCACACGGAGCGGGTCCTTCCTCCTTAGCGTTTGACCAGTAACACAGCTGTAAAGAGCGACAGCTAGTAAGCAGATTTAATACCTTTTCCTATTTAAAATTGCCTTGTCATTTGAGTAATGAGTTCTCTGTGCTTTATGATTGAAAAGATTACAATTGAGTTTTATTTTAGGTAGGGTAGCCGACTAATTTGCTAAACCACTTTGGCAGCCCAGGTGTGTTGCTAACTGAACCAAAATTATTAACCTTAATACAATTTTTAAACAATTATTAAGCTAATCGGATGCAAATTAAACAAAATGAACCTATAAATATATGTGTTTTTCAAATTAGTAATTGGATTTTTTGATGATCTTTGGCTTGACATTGATAAGCTGCTTCTCATAACAGTCTAATTAGGCAATATGTAAACTTTGGCATTCGGTTCTGTCCTAGTGGCTTTTTCAAATGATGTTTGTAAAATTTGCAATTTCATATTACAGATTAAAAATTAAAAACTGCAGGAGGCTAACATTAAAATGAGAATTCATTTCATGGAAAGCCCTGTAGACAAAATTCACCCTAATAGAATTGTGCATAAGGGGCTGCAAATCATGATCTGTAGTTACACAGGGGAAGGCTTGTCAAAACCAGTATTGTTGGCCTGTAGTTCTATTCACAGTATTAAACCCATCAGTGAAGTCACTTTGGGGAAAATGCGAACATTATCAAAGAACAGTAAATTAGCAAGAAATTAAAGCATATACCCTTGCATTTCCAAAACAAAAGATCCCTTCATTAAAAACCTTTCATCAGTGGTTTAATATTCATAGCAGTAATTTGCATAACTAAATCAGTTTTCACTGATGAGAGACGACCAAAGTTTTTTCACTAATTTCTTTTTTGAATGAGCTCTCTAGTTTTTTGATTAAAATTTCACACCAGTAGTTGAGCAAAATTGAATACATGACTTAACCGTATTTGTGAGCATCATCTTTTAAAATGCCAGGTTAAATGTTGCTACTGCGCGAAAAAGAAATGGCTCAGGCTGCTTTGTTTACCTTCACAGCATATATTTCCCTCTCGTGCCTCCAGTCCTGGAGTCCGTGTTAAACTCCAAACCAAAAAGATAGGGGTTGGTTGGGTTTTAATAGCTTTTTCTTGTTCCCATACCTGTACGTATACACAGAACAAAAAGATGACGCAGGTGATCCAGTAATGAAGAAAAGTCATTAGAGTACACATATTAAGAACTTTGCAATATCTCTCTGAAAGCAATACCCTTTTTCCAGGTCTTTTTTTTTTTTTTTTTTTTAAAATGTTTTGGAAAGACCAGTTCCCTTGTGAAAAGCAGGAAGCAAAGAGGAAATACATTTCCCTTGGGGAATGAAGATGGAAAAGTTTTTTTCAGTGTGCAAAATACATGGCTATTATGCTGGCTCAAGACCACATAATAGCCCTTGCTAGAAATCATAAGAGTTAACTCTAAGTCACTGAGAAATGCAGTGGGTAACCAGTCATGCCATATTTACATGTGGGTACTCTGGGCAGTGATTTGTGAAACTGAAATAATTTAATTCATTTGAATCCTGACGTGGCCTCAGTCACACAACAACGGCATTGAGAAAAGGACACTTACAGATGCAGTTTTAGTGTTTTCCATCACATAAGCTGATTTCAAGTAAATTAGTTTCAAACGAATAGTCGTCCATGTTCAGGAAAGATAGACTGATTAGCAGTTACTAGTTTTTATCTGATTTTTTTTTAATTGGCTGACACTGAAACAAATTAAAACACAAAAAGATGAGAGAGTGAAAATTAAGAGTTGTGCTCGTATGTGGAGAAGCAGAAAACAACTCTAATAACAGCTAGCAAAGTCTTAATTTCTTTTCTCCTCCAATTTTTTTTTATCCTTTTGTTAGAACTGGATAGTACTGCTTTAAAATGCCTAATGTTTACCAGTGCATCCTGCATGCTCTTAATTTTTCAAAGGTGTGATCTCCCAAACTGTTTCTGATTTAACCACTAATGATACTTTAGTTCTACCTTTTTGTAAATACGTTCTTATGTTTATTACAAAGGAAGCGCACAGCAGGTCTCATGACAGGTGTTTCTCCATTGCCGTGGCGCTCACTGATCGTCACTAGGAAGAAGTTGCCAACCCTGGTAAGTTTTTATGTCATTTCTCCGCTACCACTGCATCGTACACAGTGGGGAATGTGCTGGCTGTCAGTCTAGGCCAAAACTTCTTGTGTTTGCTGTTACTTTTTGTCTGTTTGTTTGCATACCGTACCTAACAGAGCCCTTATTATCAAGTAGAAGAGGTGATTTTTGGCGGGCCTTGCTAGCTGGGAGGCACCACAGGTTGCACGTTCACACGTACCGTGCCGCCAGCAGAGCTCCTGCTGCTTCTGACTGCAGGTTGCAAAGGTCTGACAAGGTGAGCTCTACTTTCTGTTCCACGTACGTCGTGCTCAGAGGCTACGGTAAGGGCTGCCAAGGTACAAACGCAGAAGCAGCTTTTCGTATTCACTCAGCTGTGTTGGCAAAGTCACTGGAGGTCTCCCCATAGGGACGAATGCTGGAGAGAAGGCCATTCAGGGTTTTCTACCATTCATATAGAACCTGGTCAAATATTTCTGACTAGATGCTTTTCTTTTTAAAAAAAAAAAAAAAGTCACAACTTTGATGTCTTATTTCACTGCAATAAGCATGAATGAAACACATCAGTTAACAGACATTCTGGACTTTATAACCTGGTGCTTTTTTACATTTAATGTAATGAAAACTATTTCTTTTTAGGTAAAAGGGTTGCATGCAGGTCTAAAACCAAAGTGGCAACTTGCCTCAGGGGTTGGGACTGCATGGATGAGAAATCTTCATTTTTTCAGGGTCCCCTTTGACTTTCTGAATGCCAACAAATAATATTGATGCAGCTACTGAGAGGGTCTTCCAACTTTATGTCCCCTTTTTAAAGAAAGGCTTAGTCAGTTCCTTGACAGATGACTTTTTAGATTTATTTCAAGGGTTGTGAGATTCGTTCCGATAGTTCAGTGGTGTGAACTGGCTATGGAGCATTTTGCTTATGTACCCTCATTACTACCTTTCCCCAGATTTCTCCCTATGCAACAAGGTGGCAACCCATCATGCAATCCACCTGGTATCATGTATGGTATTACTTTAAAAGTTACATTTTTTGAAACCAACCTTTCTGGCCTTGTTTAACAACGTAGCTCTAAGCTTTGTCATCCCTGTTTCCTGAACTGTTTCTTTCTAATCCAATGTGCATATTTTGTATCATCGAAAGGGCTGCAAGCAGACTGCTAAAGGGATACAAGCAGGATCTGAAAAGAGGATGAGAAGAAGCATGTCTGATTAGTTTTCAGGTCACTCTGATAATTTTGTGAAGAATGTGAGATATTAATTTTTTTTTTTTTTCTTCCTGGAAGTAAATTTAGGGTTAGTGAAAACCACCACGGTGTCCCTGAAGGGTAAAGGGAGAAGGACCTTGTCTCCATAATAGCAAAGGTGGATGTTGCTTGTGGTTTTTTGTATTCTTCTGTCATTTCTTTGAATGATTCATTCCATTAGAAGAACTATTTTATCAGTGAGCGATAATAAACGGTGTCCAACTGTGAAGGAATGAAAGGAGTCAAGATAAACAACAGTTGCTTGTTGTTTACATTAATCAAACCTACTTGCATGAATACCAAAGCATCCCCTCCATTGTTTCAAAGGGCATGACAGTAATGAACATAAAGGTGTTTCACATACTAGGAATTATGCATTGTCATTAAAAGTTCCTTAAAAAAGAAGCAAGTGGACCCCTCTAAAAGAAAGAGATTCTAATATCTCTGCAAAGATACAATGAAAACATCTGTCCCAGCCTTTGGCTTGCCCCACATCTGGAACATGTACTGTCGGTTCATCTAATAAACGCATTGTGCCCTGTGATTACCTGGATGCGTCTGTCATAGCAACACTTTATCATTCTGTTAAAGAGCGGGCTTGAGTATTGTCCTTGATCCTCCAAGAATTTCAGCTGAAGATATTAAAGTTATATTTCTAATAGTTTTCATGAAAACTGAGTGAGGAATTTTCTGTGGGAGCAAATCCACTGAATTGCCAGCCCGGGGGCTGAATGCTTCCCGGCGTGCCCCGCTGCCAGCGAGCGTGTTTGCGCGGAAACCTGATCGTCTTCCAGTCTAAGCACCACAATCATTTCTTCAGCCTTGCTCACTCTAACACAAATTCTTTACAGCCCGTGTATGAGAAAAGTAGAGCAAACTTGAACTAAATAGCCCACCAAACTCCAAACAATTAATAAAGTCTCCATTTAAAAAACCAAGGTAATTTCTGTCAACATGTTCCTTGTTAGTCATCTAAAGGACAAGGACAAGACCAAAAAAAGGACAGACAGATTCGTTATTTGCTTAATTAAGCAACTCAGATAATGTAATGATGACTGTAGTTTAATAATCTAAATAATAATGATAGAGACTGAAATTTTGTTGTTCAGCTATTATTGACTTATTGCAGACTAACCTACAGATTTTTCTAAAAATAGATTTATGTGTAAGGCCTTCATCGATTAGTATCTTTTCATAGTAATTATTTGTAAACAGAGTGTAGCGTACACGTTTTAAAACAGAAGCTTGACATTTGGGGAGGTAAGTTTACAATGTGTAAGTGACTGGGTAAAATAAACTTTGTTCTAAATATCATTCTTATCTATTTTGCAGTGCTGATTGAGCTGTTATTGTAGTATCTAAGTAAGTATCGTGTCTGTGACTAGCCAAAATGTTCCATACAAAACTTTTTTGTGGTTTGAATTTTTTTTAATATAATATCATCTGGATTTCTGAAGAAATCCTAGTGGTAGCCCCTGACCCAAATGTACATCAAGTGCTGTTCCCCTATGGCCCTGGCCTATTTATTGCTTTCCTAACTACTTGAGTTCAAATAGGAGCTCAGAACAAAATTGAAAATGAGCTTGGGGTCTTTTTCTAGTCCCAATTTGTTCACTTCCAAAACCACTACCCAATTTAGCACAACTGGCAGCGTCTGCTCAAGAGAGGGCAAAGGCTGGAATAACAGGGATGCAGAAGGGCAGGACTGAAGTGTACTGGCAAAACAGCATGGAAAAGCTTTCCCAGCACTACGACGCCTGATGTAATTTCTCAGCTGTATGAGCGTGACAATTAGCATGCAAAACTGAAGAAGGCAAAAAAGAAGTTGGTTGGTTTTTTCCTAACGCCTGCTCAAAATATGCGTATTTAAGTGTGCGATATACTCTGGCAGCAAGGCAACTAGATTATTGCTCACGACTAAATATCAATGCATTGCTGTTTATCAAAGGTGCTACTGTATTGTAGAGGTGGAAAACGCCTGATAAGCAAGCGATGTTGCATGTTATCAGAAGAAACGATTCTGTTTTCACTTGTCCCTAATGTAGGAGGAAGTACCTGTCACGTACATAACTGATAGGTGCTTTACTGTGCAGGGAAAAGGTTTGTGGTTGAAACAGCAAGGTGCTGGGCACCTTTGTTGCCCACTGAAGTCGGTGAGAGTTGAGTCCCCAGCACCTTGCGCCACTGCGGTTCTGGTTTGTAGATTAACTGGCTGCCCAGAATTGAAACATCCATTTTATTTTTACGCAGAGGCATGACTTGCTTTGAACGGTTTACATGAATGCCTTTTCAGAATGAAAAGAAATCGTGTTGAGACAGGTAAGTAAATATTTGTCTGTGAAGAAGGCTGAAAATGTAAATGAGAAGTGAAAAACTAGGTCTCGTTCTTGTCCTGGTGGAAAATCTTGAAAAGGAAAATGTAGCATTGGATTAGTTAAACTGCTGCTCTTAGATTAATCTCTTTAGCAACCTTCGTTTAGCAGGACTCGCCTTTCTCCTGCTTCAGGTTATTTTCTGGTGTCAGCAGTTGCTATATATCATCTGCACATGGTTTTGTAAATACCCGACTATTAGCAGTTTAATTGCCTTCGGTTATTACAATAGACATACATGAAAACTGTCCTGCTGTAAACTAGTAGTAAAATCAACTAATTAAAACCAAACAACAAAGTAAGAGAAGTAGTAAAATCAGACTTAAAAACAAAAAACAAAACTCAAACAAGCTTTTTGGCTTGCTAGAGGTGTTGATGGAGCAGCAAAAGAAAACACACACAGACGTTACTCTAACCATTGCTTTAGATTATATTACTGTTCTCCTGACATTTTTTCCCTTAGCTTCATGTGTATTTGATGTCAAGAGACACCGATCACTCAGCGAAGCAGATGCTCGGTCTAGGCAGAAACAGAATCAAACCTTTAATAATTTTGCTTTTGAAATATTGAAGTGATCTTATTTCATCTGTGCTTTTAAGGTACGCTTATTAAAAATACATGTACTTGAATGTGTGATTTATATAGATAGTATGTGAAACAGACTTCCTCCTACAATTAATTATGCCTACAGCTGCCTCAACTAGCAGCTTTTACTCTTGTCAAGTAAAAAAAAAAAAAAAGAAAATCTCTTCTGCCCACAGATATATGTATTTTATAAAAGACTGTAATAGGAGGAAAGACCTTTTTACAAGGATCCGGTATGAACTATACGGATAGAGTTTTGCTAGTATAAGTGAATTAATGATGGATTTGGCTTTAGAAAAGATGAAGCAGGTAAATGTGAACGGGGTATTTGTTATAGTACTTTTACTCTTCTTACAAAATTGTAGAATATGATTCTTCTTAGATTCTCTCACCTTTCTCTTTTGGCCAAGAAGCCCTTAGCTGTTGCAGGCATTTTCACATTAATAATGCCAAAATAGACTAAGAACAGTCAAGCACTTACAGTGCCTTTCCATTCTTCTTAAGTCCCTGTCTCACTGCAATCAACCTGCAAACAATATGGTGGGATTTTTTTCCTGCCCTGTCATTTCTTTCTGGTAAACTCCAGGTTTATCACAGATATTTGTGTTCTTAGTCCAGTTCTTTTAGCATCGTAGGATGAGGACTGCCAGCTGCCCTGGTCAAGTGCATTAATGCCAGCACAATTCTAGTAGTTTCTTCGTACGTAACTTTGCCCTGCGCTGGTCCCCAGCGTCCTTTTTCAAACAAAACCAAAATACTGTTCCCCATCTTCAGAAATCCACTCATGAAGTTTCTGCATCTGCAAATAGGATTTCTGAACTTTTTGTTGAATATATCACATGGGCACCAATTGATACTTTGAGCCTTATCCGTTCTATTTATAATGTATTAGGTAAAGTTTTTCAGTTCCGAAGTTGCATCAGTTTATGCAGTAAATTGACTTGAATTTTGATAGAAGTCGAAGCGATAGAAATGTAAAGTCACGTTTTGTGGTGAACATACCTAAAAAAACCCCCATGTGTAAACCCAGAATTAAAACCAGGAGATCTTTGTAGGTTACAGTTTTCAAAATAGAAATATACCTGATTTTGGAAACCCACGTTAGCCGACAACAAATCTTGCTTTTCATGAGAAAAGCATTGTCTGCAATAATGATGGCCAAATTCTACTATTTGGCAGGAATTTTTCTCTCCCAAGCTTTAAAGGGCTTTTGCTCCCCTTGTTGGAAATGGAAAGAAGCTGATTTGGCCACCGGCAGCCACCAGGCAGCACGGCGCGGGGGGGCAGGCTCCCCCCTGGGGTAACACCGGCAGCATCAGGCAAACGAAAGGGGACCGAGCCTGCGATACAGGGAGTTACGGTTAAAAATCAATAAGCAGCTGAGTGTGTAATGTTCAAACAAAATATGTTCCCTTTTTTTGTACTGAGATCTGGATAGATGTACTCTTCATCACCAAACCCCAGGCTTTAATATTTGGATTTTTTTTTTCTCTCAGTTAAAGTGAGTGAAAATTCAGAATGGGGAGCCAGGACAGAGCTCAACTCCTAAATATTGAGTGTTATGGCTTCTTGTGACTCCTCTCTCCAAAAATTCTCCATTTACCTTCGGTAAAAGGTTGCTTTTCCCTCTTTTCCTTAATACTACCATCACCTGTTGGACCTTCTTATATACTCTCTCAGGTTCGAATCAAGGGGCTTGGGGTTTTTTGGAATACCCTCCAAGTTATTTCTTCCCCAGAGGTTCAGTTGAGCCCAGACCAGAAGTTTCATTCTGTTAAGGCCAGAAATCTTGTTGCATGGATGTGTGGAAGCCGAGAGCCAGAAGGACTTTCAGAACTACTGAAGAGGACAGTTGTTCCCCAGGACTCTTATCACTCCAGTGCAAGGCTGGGCTGGGCTGGGCTGGCTGCTGTCAATGTCTTGGTAAGTAACCAGGTAAGACACATTGGCAGCCCGTGTTCCTCTTCTCCCGGTGAGCAGGCCTTGGGCTTTCCACCTAGCCCTTTCATCACCGAGCTGTTCTGATGGTTGTACAACCACCCAGCGACTGTTTGGAAACAGCATGCGTCTCCAGGGCCGTCCTGTCTCAGGGTTATCTTCAGTGATTCTGTTCAGCATAAAGCACCTGGATTGGGAAGCAGGCTGACTATATTTCTTCTTTTTTCCTCCTCCTGTAGTGTGGGAAGAGCTGACATGATTTCCCTCTGCTCAGGAGAAAATGAAAGGAAACAGCAGGGATGCCTGAGCCTGGTTATTTCTTCTTCATACACTTGTCTACACATGCTCCTCTTGCCTCTTTTTCTGTTTAGCTTTTTTTTTTAATGCTGCATGCACAGGCGTTTAGATTTCTGCAACACAAATTCCTGCCTATACCGTCTTTTAGTTTTAAGATTCTTCTATTGCTTAATCAATTTCTTCATTCCTATTGCAAGAAACATCCCTGGCACTGACAAGAGTCTAAAATATTTACCTAAAGTGCAGCCTGGACTCTGGGAGTGTACTTATTGTGAGTACCTTCAAGAGCAGGGGATACCAGTACTGCTCTAGCACCACATTTGCGTTAGCAGAGGTTCTAGATTGAATGTCACTGTACCGGCGCCATTCAGAGCACCTCTGCGCACGGTTCTAACTTCATAGGGGCCGTACGGCACAGGTCCTGCACCTCAGTAGAGACTCATCCTCCCATAGCAATATTCTAGTCTTACAACCTCCACAGAGCGCGGAGGACTCTCTTCCTTCTTGCATTTTTCTGCTACGGTGAATGGTAAAGGGGATTTGAATGAAGTAGGAAATATTTGGACAACCTCCCGGAGGGAAAGGGAGCTGAATACTGTCTCAAAGAGAGAAGACAAGAGAGTGAAAGGTGGGTTTTTTTTTTAATAAGTGTCAGCCTTACAAGTGTATTACTAATAAATTTCCAAAGGAGTTGGAGAGACAGGATTTGACAGGACTAATTTTCAAGTCTTCAGATTTACTTAATCTGGTTGCTTTTGAGAATCTTTTGACTTTCGAGGAACAGAGGGTATTTTGAAAATATCATGAGCAAGTAGGAGAACAGTTGGAGGAATGCAGAGACTTCTGCTGGAAAGCCATTTCCAGCTGCCTTGCACAAGACATGAGCACAAGTGTGTCCCTGTGTGATAAATTAACTTGCTGAAAAATCCTCGCAATAATTCTTCTAAAACCCATGGGCATCTAGTCCTGACACAGCCCGTATGCCTTCAGACAGGCTGACGGTCCAGGCTGGTGAAGTTTCCCTGCTCTCGCACGGTTCCAGCTGAGAAGGGAGATTGACATCCAAGAACAGTGTTGACCAACGCACCTCAGGTCCTGGGTTGTAGAGTGGTCAAACTACATCATCTACAGCTCCATCAGGAGCAGAAACTTATGCAGTTACCCATGGGAAGACCAGCTGGGCTTCTACCAGAGTTCTTACCCTTCTTAATATAATGTCCACAAAAGAAAATAATGCATGTTTTCTGCCAGCTATGACTGTCACAACACATACCTCAACTGGAAATTGGGAACTTCTGTTTAGGTTTGTTAACTACTGTCATCTTGCAACAGAAAACTCACTCTAAGCCCTCCTGGGGCCAGCAGAATTGCCCTGACACCATCTCCCTGTAGGTCCGTAGGATCACAGACTGAGATGCTTTCACTTATATACTGCGGCAATGAGTAGAAAAGGAAGGAACAAGGTTGTCGCTTTGATGCTAGAATGTGATTTGTCTGAAGACTTCATATGTTCAATTTTACATCAAATCTCAAACGCCGTCCTTTCTAGTTCTCCAAAACACACCCTATAGCAAGTCCTTTCTGTCGAATGGTGTCTCAGTCCCTCTGCCCTGCAAACGCTGCACAAGCAGAAACTTTTGTTCGTCACTTTCCAGTACGAGTGCCAACAGATCTTCTCCAGGGAGAAAGCAAGTCCAGGCTTCCTGCCAAATACTTTTACCTTGTCTTAGGCCCTGGCATTGTTTTATATCTTCTTTCCAGTTCTTATAATCTCCAGGACCATTGGGAGGCTCATGCAGGTCTCAGGCCACATCATTTTGATAACCCAGCTTGGGACAAGCAGCACTGATTCTAAAAATGACAAATTTCTTGGACAATCGACTCATCATCCTTTCATTCTTTTCCAAACTCCCATGACAGCACTACAGACAGATGCTACACCCTGAACCCCACTTCTGGACGCTTAGCTTGAATCTTTGCCAGGAACCATTCAGGAGAGAGCAAGAACAGTCAGCCAAGACATAGGATATCCGTATGGTAGGGCTCCCTTCCTTAGCTTTACTTAAGTGGTGAAGAAATTCATCGTGTGGCTCAGCTTGCCCACTCTCTAAAGGGCTATCAGTAGTTCATAGCTATTTAAAATCTCTATAACCATCTAGAGCATTTCTGAGCGTGGTCTAGCTGTATCTAATATCTTTATAATATATATGTATCTATTATATACATTTCTGTCTTTTGTTAAATCATCTTTGTCACCCAGAGGTT
The DNA here is from genome assembly GCA_034782735.1 of Sagittarius serpentarius. Taxonomy (NCBI): domain Eukaryota; kingdom Metazoa; phylum Chordata; class Aves; order Accipitriformes; family Sagittariidae; genus Sagittarius; species Sagittarius serpentarius. The sequence continues at coordinate 40,127,595 of JAVKLA010000093.1, forward strand.
CAACACTCACGTACACATTTACACCTCAGATTTTTTCACTTTGCAAGCATTATTCCTATGCAATTTTCATAATCATTGCTGTACGTGTAAAGTGTGCTGACATCTTACTTCTTTTTATACTTGACAGGGATATATTGTAAAGTGCCTGCCTCATGCCCTCCTTCCTCTGAGATGCCCAGCAAAAGAGAGAGAACATTGAAAATTAGCAGCTGATAATGTTGTCTTTTCTCTCCCCTAGGCCTATCTGTGTCCTTGTTACTACCTCCTTTGTGATTATTTTTATCTCCTTTCTGATATTTTGATCCCATATGGTCTTTTCCTACATTTGACTCAAGTGGACGAAAGCTTCCCTTAAACTATTTTTGCGTGCATCTTTAGCTTTTTTAAGTGACCTTGGTTGATGTTCAGGGGTATGTACTTTATTTGAGGGGTACATAATTTGCTCAGATGAATATGTTATGTTGCTTATTCCTAGCAGGTTTTTCATTCAAAACAAGCTTTGGGAGAAAGCTGAGAGCTTCATTGCAAAGCCAGGCACCCTCAGAGCCCAGTTCCAACTCTGGTTCATCCACGTCAAAACCCACCATAAATTCTTCAGGGGAGATTTGTTGTGTTTCTCTGGGGAGGTACCAGGTGGCCTGTCTACAGTTCAGCCTAGGTTAGAGTTCAGAGAGAGAGACAAAACCCAGAGCTGTGGTTGAATGAGGTTGCTAATACAGTTTCTCCTACTTATCTTTTATCCCTTCTAAATGGAATTTCTGCTAGCAGGTTTTGATTTCTGTAACAGGGGATTGAATGATAGCTGCAGTGGTCCCTCCCTGGCCTTGCTTTTAGCAGTCAATAAAGGTTGAAGACTATCAACCGCAGTCAGCGTGCGTATGGGTATTCATAAAGAGTCTGATCTCTTTGTGTTCCTGGGGCAAAGGATCACTTAGAAGAAAAGCAAGTTCTGTGAACAGCACGATGACTCTGGGGAAGCGGGAAGGAAGAAGTGTTTTTGTCAGGGTTGGCAAATAACCACATCCTTTATTTTGCTTGCAGAGGTTTCTTAACGCCATTGCTCTTCCTTGAGACTTGTGTAGAGGGTGGAATCACAGTCATACATTCAGGAGCCAAAAAGTAAGTAGACATCGGTTGCTGTCTTGGAAAGCCAATGTGAAGATGAGGTCAGGTCACTGATGTTCTGCTGTTTCTCTCAACACAAGTTGATCATTCTCTCTCCGTTTCTCCTTGTTTGTCAATATTTGCAAATGTTTGACCTTTTAAAGTACCAATGCATAATGAATTAGTTTACTTAAATGTAAAAACTACCCTGCTTTCCCCATGGTATTTATTTTTTAAGTAGTTATGCAAGGGATAAATGAAGTAATGATGACATACACGGTATTTTCAGGCTACAGAGTCTTTTCAGAGGACAGTTGTCAGTTAAAATTACTTTATACAATGATCTTGAATATTGTCAGTCTGTAATGCAGACTATGCATCCTTTGCTATTCAAAAAGGTTAAACTCAAGTCACAGTTTTGAAAAGTGGCCGCTGTAAATAGGGAGTTATTATATTTTATCAAAAATGTGATGAGCTTAATGTACATAGTTACACAACACTCGAGTGGCTCTTCAGATTAAAGCCTGCCCAAAATACACATTGACACAGTAGACTGTACCTGTTCCAGTCTGGTCCGTCACTGCAACGTACTACGAATTGATTCTGAGCACATATTGAGTACGCATCTCCGGAGAGCTGCACTTTGGTTCTTGTTCACAAGCAGCAGCAAAAATGAAGTGTGGTACTTTCTGTGGCCAGAACTTAATTTTCGATCACTTTGGTTTATCTACAAGCTATGTTTCTGTAATAATTCAAACAGGTTTGTTGTCCATGAGTATCTGTACCAAGTGTAATTTTTTAAAACCACTTTTAATTGTTTTGTGCTCCAGAGAGCACTTCAGGGGAAAAAATATTGTTTTCACATTGACCTAAATGAGAATTAGACCAGACGACTTAAAAGTCTTTGCAGCTATCCAAAATGACTGGTCAATCAGGATTCGATCAAAGGTTTTACTTTCATAACTAGGTACTATTATAGGAACGTAGAGGCTTTTCTGTTCCTAGGTGTTGCATCTAAGCAGATCGTGTAGTGGTGGCTTATGGAGAAGATCACTGAAATAGGGACACGGGGCTTTGAGACTGATGCTCAAAGTCCTCCCCAGAAAGAAACGGGAGATAAAAGCTAGGTCAAGGTAGAGATCATTTACAGGACAGAGTCACCACCGGCTGGCTGTCCTCTCCTCAGCATTATCACAACATCTCCCTCTGGAATATTTCTCCCTTCCTTGCGTTTCGCCAGCTCACTGTTCTTCCTGCCCTCCTACACTTTGGCATTGTCATTTAATGCTTTGTGTTCATTTTGTGATTCCTTGCTTCTCGGGTCTTGAACCTTTGTGCTATATCTAGCAAGCATGAACCTACAAAATGCTGTTAGATAGCACTCCAGTGTTTGGAGATGGCAGGAAATAAAGCACGGTCTGGAGGAAAAAGGTTCTACAGTGCAAAAAGATAAATGGAGGGAAGTAGCTAGATCTGTCTAAACAGATCTCTCCAAGCTGCTGTATGCGCAAATCTGCCAAGAGCTTGGGCTGATGTCTTCAAGAACAATTTGCATAGCTTGAAATACAAAAATAATGTTGATGTAATTTTTAGTGAATAAGTTCGTTTTACATAGAATTTTTTGCTGCAAATGCACGTGCATGGGAACTTGTGAACAATATGGCATGCTTGCTGGGATTGTTACAGCAGGTAGAACTAAATGTTGTGAGGAACAGAGAGGAAAACATTAGCGTGTTACAGTGTTGTTGCACCAAAACGTTGCCACACAAGCAACAAGTGTTTTAGTGGTGTTGAAAATGCACAGAGCTAAGTTGGCATCTGGTCAAGGTCAATGTGATTGTGTTGTTCCACTTGCAATAGTGGGTCTATGTTAATTTATATCAGATGAAGCCTGAACCGGAGTCTGTGAAATGTTCTGCAGCTGTACTGCCCTAATGTATTAACCATTAGATCTTGTGGCCTGGGTGTTATACATTTCATTGATGTTTCAAGAAAATATTACATAGGTCAGCTTCACCGGGTATTTTCCATTAATCCGGAGCAATCCCACTGAAAAACAGTAGCAGGTCTTGATGAATGCTTTTTGTTATCATCAGAATAGTTTGTGATCTTGTGCTTGCGAGTATAAAGCGATAGTTCAGGATTATGTTCAAGGAAGCATTGAGTGAAAATTGATGGCTAGGTTTATATTGAGGCTGAACAAATGTGTCTAGTTTCCTGCCGTAGTACTCGGACGTTGTTATCAACCCCTGTTCTAGTTTCTTCATTATGATGCCACTGTTCAGGCGTCACCTAGGGATAACGTAGAGTATGACTGCCTCTTCTTAAGTGAAGCCTCAATGCACCTCAGCCCAAAAACATACCCGGGGGCCAGTCGATTGCTCACAAAAGCTCAGCCTTTCAGGGCCAGAAAAGGAAGCGGTCTGAGGTCTGGACTTCCATTTGCTTTTGTGGAGGTTACTGTCTTTATGTAGCAGTTGCCCTCCGCTCGGTGCTGTGCATCGTCTCTAACACAATGGCAGAAATGTACCAGCAAATGGAAAAATCGGGACAGAGAGCTGGAATTTTATACGTAACTAGGAATTTATTTCTTTGTGGTTAGTGGATAAGATAATATGTATCTCCAGGGCCAAGCCCACAATAGGAGTTGGTGCTTTAGGTCAAGATGAGTTTCATTCAAAGCAATATGAAGTCAATGGATTGACTTCCAGCAGGCTTTGTACCAGACTCATAAAATCCTGGTACATTCCAGAGCAGAAAGACTGAATAAGGACTTTAGTTTCACGGGGAGCCTGTAATACAGGCTAGTGTTTGTAGCAGCCTTCTAAATATGCAATTATGTGCAGTCAAGCTCATCACTTTTTGTGTGTCTGTGCGCGTATATTGTAGGTACACAATTCAGAGTAGAATTCTTACAGCACTAGGAACAATGTCCGTTTTGTTGAATTTATACTATTATACATCACGTGTTTTTCAGCCACTCGTGAATCTTGTAGCTTTCCTCTGAAGGAAAACCTTTGCTGGAAGAAAACAAAATCACCTTGTTCACTTGTTAGTGAGGCGGCCTGCAGAGAGTCCTCTAGAAACTCAGTTTGGCTGTCGGCCTGAGTTGTGAGCTTTGCTGTGTTAAACAAAACCTCGGTTATCAACACAAGTAAAGGCTTTTGTAAACCTCTGTACAAACATGGGTGCCCAGAAAAGTTAGAAAATATTGTTGACTTACTCCATTATGCCAGGTGACAATTAAACTTGATCAAATTCATTGCTGCACACAGACTAGGCCACTGTGCAAGACCGGTGCCTGCATGGCCCGGTGGTTTGGTCTAAGCTTAGCATACGAAAGCTAGGTCTTGTTTCAGACTCTCTCAGGTGAAAAGAGCCTTGAACAATCTTACAGGTTGATAATGCAGGACTAAGACATATGGATAAATTTTTCTGTCTCAAAATATGGCACAGTCTGTGATAAAGCTATGCAGAAAAGGGCAAAAGCAGAGAAGCTTCGGGACACTAAAGGAATACGCAGAATGAAAATGGTAGCTGGCTTCTAACGTAATAAATACCTACAATGAAGCTGTCGTCACTGTTCCTCTGCACGGCTGTGAGATCAGGACAATTACAGTCGTTAAATTATGCTCTGGAGTTGTTTCCATATGTAGTGCCTTCATGTTCTTGTATAAAACGAGGCCCTGGTAATATATCCTGATAAATAAGACAAGATACAGAACAGCGACATGCCAGAGCATTGCCTGCAGGTCAGCATCAAACCAATGTTTGTCCTGCTTCAGCTCTATTGTTCTAAGCATCTGGTTCGCGTGTCAGGAGACCACCAGCAGTCGTTCATAATGGCTAGTTAAAATACACTGAGTGCGCAGGGGTTACCGAAACGCTACCAAGGCAAGCGCAACGTTCAGCATCACTGCCGTGGCATCACCTCCATAGCATGGGAGAGTAAGGCACAGCTCTCCGGTGGGGCAAAACATGTGCCCCAGGGCCACGCTGGCCTGTGCAAAAAGCCGTTACTGTAGATGTTCAACATCAAAAGTGCCCGGGAAAAACAACTGCAGGAAATACGGAAAGCTGTACTGATGTCATGTGTGGCTCTTGACCGGTGACAAGAAAAGACTTACCTCTCACCAGAGAACCCACTAAAACCAAGTATATTGGTTCCAATGTTACAGAACTGTGATACTATAAACAGACATTTTGGAGGCAAATTCAGAACTGTCCACCTACTGTTTGCATTTTTCAGGCTACCTCAGTGAAAATAAGGAGTTTTACACAGTGTGGCTAGGAAGTACAATTTATGAAGTTGTTTGCTATGTACATGATGATGAATCATTATGCTCATATTACATTATTTAACAAAGGATTTGTGATATCAAGAGAGACTATGTCTGGCAGATGCAATTAAAAAAAAAAAAAAAAAAAGGGAAGTGGTGGGATGGTTCTAGAAGATCCTTACCTCTGCAATTCCTGACCACAGACTGGCTACTTTTTTAAACTGTAAATACAGTTAAATGCTTTGCATAGCATTTTGCTTTTGTTTCTAATTAAAGAGAAAACTGAAAATTAACAGTGAAACTTCTAGAACTGTTTGGTTTGGTATTGCTGAAACTTCAGTTCCCTGTGACCAGCCTCTCTTGGGTACCCAGGAAATCTCTTAATCTTTATTTGGCAACGTGTATTTAAAGGTTGGATAATTTCTGCTTGTTTAATACCTGGTTAACTCCTTGGCACTAGCTAAACACATTTCCATTAAGTAAAACTTGTGGTTGTGCTGGTCCGATTAACTAACAGTCATTCTCTTTCAGTGTCATTTAAGCTTCATCTGTTTCCTAGGGGATGTCTCCTTGTTATAAAATTGAGTTCAGCAGGGTTTGCTGCAATAAAATTGTAGCAAAGTTTAGCACAATGTCATTTTTCCTTTTAACAGTCTTTTTGTTTCCTCTCTACTTACCCATGACAAAGGAAACTCCTTGGACACGAGCATTTCTGGGAGCAGAGAGCCGCAGCCCATTGATGTGCAGGATGCTGCCCAACAACTGGCAATGAAGGCGTTTAACACAAGGACATTTCTACAAATCCCTTCTGCCAAACACACCATGGGCTTCCCGGTGCCTATGGAACAGGAAAGGCTTTGGTGTATGTGGTGTTCTCTGAAAAACGTATCGAGTTCACTGTAGGTAATCTGGTCTGTCCAGTTGGAGATAAAGACTGATCTCGCCCTGCAAAAGAATCGAGTAAAATGGTGGTAATATTTCCCACTTCTCCTCCCTTTGGTTGTAATTTGAAAGGCCTAAATATTTGTCTGTTTTGGCATAAGCAACTATTTCAGTGTGTTTCTGAATAACCAGCGCTCACAGCTGTGACCTCAATCAAAATCCTAGCTGAAAATCCAATACTGCAAATGAGCTTTCTGACACAATTTGTGAGAACTGGAGTTCCCAACCTAGAAAGATCATTCCCTTCAAACTTTATTTGCTCCTCAGAGCCATTAATATCTAGGAAATGGTAAAAAATACTCTGTCATTGAACTGCGTGTGAACATATCTGGACTGCAGAGCTAAAGCAAACTTTTTTTGTAAACATTTGCAGAGAGCAAAACAGGTTCTGTTGACTGTTTCAGGAGCCAACTGTTTGCCTCTGGGCGGAGAGCAAACATGGAAAATTTCAGCCCCGCAGGAATTTGAGAAAATTAAGAGCAACTGAGTTAGGAGGGCTATAATCACCGCTGGGTTTCGGCTCGAGCTGCCGCCTTTGCTGCAATCTATGTGCGGTATCAGATATTCCCGCTAAAGTGTAAAGGCTCTAGTATGCTTGTGTCTTTGGAAACAAAACTGGGCATGAAGCCGACAATAAAATGGAGATAAAACCACAATAGCTGCTTTCCGCCCGATGTCAGGTTTGGCGCTGAATCTCACCGCTGTGCAAAAGGTGGGGATGGGGACCGCAAGGCTTGCGGGGACAGAGACGGGCATTGCTCTCTGCCACTGTTGGCTGGTATGACAAATGTGTCAATAATGTGGAAAACGTGTTATTTATTATTTAAAGCTGCAGCAAGCTGTGTGACAGAGGTTCAGACTCTTCTGAATGAGTCTCTCTGGGCTTGCAAAGTCACTGCCTTTTGCCTTTTAGGCTTGGGTGAAATGCAAATTTGAGAGGTGCCAGTATTTGTGTGTGATTCACAGTGGGACCGGGATGAGAGAGACAGAAACAGTGTCTGTCTCTGTGAAAACAACCACCAAAAAAGTCATCTGGTATTTTTCCCAAGCTCTTACAATGTTCACATTAAAACAACAAGTGATACTTAGCCCATATCTAGACAGAATTATGAATCACGCTCCTCTGGGAATGCTGGCTTGTACACCTGTGAAATTGGAATTTGTTCAGACTTGAAAATAAGCTTGCTTGTAATACTTTGCTCGTTTCCCTTTTCCTGACGTCTAAAGAGAAAGGTCTTGCCTGCATGTAAAAATTGCAGTCTTATAAATAATTTGTTCTTTCCCTTTCGAGACTGACTGTAAAAATGGAAATGTTTGCTTTCAACCTAGTTTGTTTTCTGTTGACTTAATTTGATAGCTGTCCAGATAAAAATATTAGCTAATATATTTTGACATACTTACTTAGAATGTGTGTGACATCAGCTAGCTGTTACTATCTTAGGTAATGTCAGAGTGATGTCATGCAGTCACTTTATTTTAAATGAATTAAAGATGAAATATGAGTCCTCTGTAGGTTGTTACACAAAGCGTAGCGTCCACGAAGCTACACAACCAAATTCATTTTGTATGAGCTTATAAGTATTTCAAGTTTTGTTGCAGTAGCAGAAATACTGATCTGGTATCTAAGAGTTGGGAGAAATAAAGTACAACTCAAAACAGGATCATCTTCAAGATATTTATCATTGCAGGCTTTATAATTTTAATACGTGTTTGCTGTTTAACCTGTTTTTCTAGCCTTGACATTTGCAAATGCAGCCATCGACTGGTTTTTTGACTGATTCATGGAAGAGTATAAATTACCAAATTAATGTGTCTGCATGTTTTCTGCACTTAAGCTAACTGTAGGGAAATTTGCATAGGTGACCTCAGTGCCTTAAAACCTGACATAAATATAAAATAATGAAAATGATCTCACTCCTTTATAGATATGCCCAATTTGTATTGAGAGTGTGCTTAGCATTCCTCCATTTGTCCAGCTCTTAATTACCAGCTAATCGAGTTATTCCTTAGTTGAAATAACAGTAATATTGGTTCAGCTCAGAGGGATATCTAGATACAAACACAACCAAACAAAAATTTGTGCCAAACTTACCATGTTCCTATGTGATCCCCTGTAAATGAGGTCACAGATTGAAAAAGGCTTCGACCCTGTCACATACATATAGGCCTCAAAGAATTAAAAATGACCCAACCGTAATTGGTAAGGCAAGAGTTGTGATGTCCAGGTTTACTGTATGCTGCTTAGCTTTCTTTGGTCACCTTCCACGGCCCTAGCTCTGAGGCATACCGCACTGCTCTATCCCAGGCTCAGGGCTGCAAGCCTCACGCTTACTTAGATATAGTACTCCTAATTTCGTGGACTTCAAAGAAATCAGTGACAGTTTGCTCCAGATTTTTTTGTTTTGTTTTGATTTCAGCTGTTATCCCCTTCACCTACAGCAAACGATTAGTAAAAATTTTTCAAAGTAAGGAGTTTCTCATCTAGAAATCAGATTTTGCTGTGAATGTGTTTTTGCTGCCTACAGCCATCATCCGTTAGGCACTTTGGTTGAATTAGGATGTTCTTACCCATGGTAAGAACATCATTGGTCTTGGCCCTCCGTTCAGGTCAACCAGAAGGAAAGTCCACCAGTTACACTCAAGGCGGGAGTTCCGGAGGCGCTGGTTAGGACACAGCTCGGCAGCTGGTGGTCCAAGGCCACGTGTTCAGCCCAGGGGCTCCCCAAACTCCCTGTCTGTGCCGCTGCGCTCTGCCGAACTGATGAACTCGGGAGGTTTGCCCATGGCCTTCAGGTGGCCAGGGCTGGTTGCTCAGTTGTCTCCGTTCGGGGCCTTTCTCTTTGCCACGAGCAATTAAATTCTGCCTCTGTAGGTGTGCTTAGTGCTGGCTGCGTTGCTTGCCTGCCTAGCTGCAAAGATTAATCACGTCAAGACAGGCCAAGCAAAACCAAACAGAAAAACCTCAGCAGGCCGAGATACTTTCGCCTCCACGTGCTCTGAATAAGCCTGTTCGTGATGGATCCACCACAGTCTGTTCGTTGACTTTCCTGTCGTACCTTAGAAGTCCGCTTTAAAAAGTACGCAATAGTAACAGCGGTGTGATGTGTATCTCTAAATATTTATGGTGATACACTTTTTTTGATTTATAGTGGCTGCAATCACTTATTTAAGGGATACTTTGATTAGACTCCAAGATAGAAGCAGTGACCACACGGATGCACTTCCATAACTAACAGAAAGGCTGGCGAAGACGACAAACGCTCTTTTTTTCCAGCTTCATGAAGATCTGGTAAAAGAAAACTCCTTTGGCAGACACTGTAGGGTACTGACAGGCATGGTATGAAATATGAGTTCTCAGGGGGATGGGAGAAGAGTTCTCTTCAATTTATTTTGTTATCCAGGGTTAACTGGGGGACAAAGTACTTGGGCTTCACTTGAAATAACTGCGTAAGGCTGGAGAGTTCTTTACAAATTTAAACTCCGAACAAGACCCGAATTTTTTCTTTCTTTTTTTTTTTCCTAATGTGTTTATTTGTACATAGTTGCCTGTTGCTGAGATTCTGCTCTTTCTCTGCGTTGCTCAGAGTGGTTGTTTCAATTGTGACCAAGTGAGAAACCCAGAGAAATGGCTGCATGCCTCTGCAAAGGCTGCCCAGCCTTCCTGCTTTAAGAAGACCCCATAAACTGAGTCTTACGAGCGGTGGAAATGTGTACCACGAGCAGGACAGGCTACCGAGGTTGCTGACGGCGCATTACCGAGGGACGCCGGTGGCTTGGTCCTGGCCCAGGAGGTACGTCAGAAGAGGGACCGCGATTACTTCCTTCGCTCCTTATTTACTCCTTATGCTGGGTCCTGTTCAAACACGTCTTTTGAGAAATCCTTGCCTTGAGTTCAGGGGCTGCGTAGCTCAACGCTACGTCTCTCTAGTCACGTGAAGGCAGGAGGAGCCCTCGGCCCGTGTGCGCGCAGCAGCCAGGGCCGGAGGAGCAGAGCCCCGGCCAGCTCAGCTCCCCCCACGGATGCCTGCCAGCCGGGGCACGCTGCTCGCCCTGCCCCCCCGGCCTTTCTCCTCAGATATTGATTAGCAAAACAAGCTCGTTACAAAACTGAAGAATTTAATTTTGATTAGTTTTGTCTTCCCCCAAGGAAAATTCACAGTCGTCTTTCCCCCACCCCCCCCCGAAAGACAGTATTTTAGTTCTCCCGTTCTTTATTGTACTAGTGACCATCTGGTACTTTGCAGATACTTTACTGGTGCTGGATATTGATTTCTGTAATGATTCCCGCGCAACCTGGCTCTAATTATTTGAGGGTTTTTTCTGTTTTTAATGTAGATTAGATGCTATTTTTTGATCTTGGCTCTGGTCGCTTGCTTTTTCCGCCACAATGAAAAGAGAACGTGCCTAAATGTAAATAACTGGGCGGGCTTTTTTTAAAAAACAAGAAAATTCACCAAAGTATGTAATGTTCTCGTAGAAACAGTAAGACACGCCACAGAGACTGAGTTTTTACTTATTGCGCTAAGCCCGGCCCCTGACGTGCTGTGGCAAGAATTGCGGCTTTCTGCAGGTTTCTCGGCTCACCCGCTGGGTAAGGACGCGGCGGCCGCAGCTCCGTGGGACCGGACCCCACCAGAGACGTGGCATTTTTTTGTTTCTCTGTTCCCAGGCTCTGCCGTGCATACTGCCATTGAGGAGAAGGCTCCAGCCCCAAAGCTGTGGCCGGGGACCCCTTGGAGCACCTCTCCGGACGCACCCAGAGCCAGACAGCAGCAGGGGACCACGGCCACGGCGGGTGAGGTAGGACCCATCTCAGCTCTTGACGGCTTTTGCAAACGTTGCCCAAAAGCCCGCCGTTGACCTCCAGATGTGTCTTCTCGTTGCTTCGGGCTCGTCTGTAGCCCTAGCTGGCTGGCCTTTGCTACGCAGCCCCGGCCGGCGCTTGCGGCTGCTGCCCTGGCTCCTGCCTGCAGCCGGGCTGCTGCGCGGAGGTGGCCACTGCCCGCCAGCGCTGGTCCCTCGTGGGGCCGGGGGCTTTCCCCAGCTGCCTGCAGGCACGTGCGAGCTGCCGTCACCGCCTCAGGCGAGGGACGGGCCCCCGTACCCTGGCTGTGTATCGCACTAGTGGAGAAGTTTCCAAGTTTCCAGGAACCCCTTGGAAACTACGGTGGAGAAGTGATCCCGAGAACCCCTTGGAAAACACTTCGCTTTTTGCGGAGACATCCTACCGCATCCGGTTAAAATATTTATAGCGCGCAGCTCTGTTTTATCATTCCTGCATCAATACTGAAGTTTAATGTCAATATTAGTATGAAGTGTCTGTAAGGGTTTGGAAAATAAGAATCAGAAAGATCAAATATTTTATTTATGCGCAGTAAATTTTTAAAGTCTCCCTTGTGTTTTGATCGAAAATGCATATTACTGAACAATTTAGTTTCAAAAGTCTTTCCCTGATGTAAGATTTATTAGGTATCTATCTGTGATGGTCTGACTGATATATGTGAAAAGTCAACGTTACCCTTACCTGCACCCCAGGCAGTGCTATTTAAAGGTCTCTGCTGTTCTGGGGTTCCTCTGTTAAAAGAAACAATAATTACAAACTCTGTGCAGTGGGTGTTGCACGTCTGAAGCAGCGCAGGGTTTATAAATGGTATATATGTTCCCTGGCCTTTTAAAACGACCCCGAGGCTCCTGCCTGCCGCTGCCGCCCCGGGAGCCGGTTTTGCAGCTCCAGGATTTCGTTTTTTTTGCAGGGGATCTCATTTGCTTCTGCTTTTACGAACACAGAGCAAAACCCTATAAATAATAATAAGGGGTCAGGTCATCGCAGGTGACTTGCAGATGTGGTTGCAGAGGTGACCGCGAAACACACTCCGTGAAGATGACCGGGCACAGCAGATTTCTGCTACAGAGTTGTTTAACTGTAGTGGGCTACAAGAGTACCCACGGATGCATATATTAATACTGCAGAGGAGGTCTGAAATGTTTTCAGGTGGACTTCAGCTCCCTGGAAAATTATTGTAGTTATAACGATACACTTACATGGAACCAAACTTTTTTTTTTTAAGTTAATAATGGGCAATTAAGAGTTCCTAGGTTTTTATCTGGAAGGCAACATTTTCCCTCCTTTTCCTTTGGAACAAAATGTTCTAAGACTAATCCTGTAAAAATGAAATAAAACTCCCTTTAGAGACAAATTTATTCATTCTTAGTAATGTTTTTCAATTTACTGGCAAATAAACGTGTGTCCCTTTAATCACTAGTTAATGTCGAATAGCATTCCCTTCACCTCCAGATGAAGGCTTCAGCATGAGCTATAGGCGGCTTGCTATCTTTGGTGGTTATCTTTGATATAAATAATCTCTTTATAATATTGCAATGGTTACTGTTAAATCCTGGTACGTTGCAGATTATTATAATTTTTTAAATTTCTGAGTATTTGGAAGTGTGTTGTATCCATTTCTTCTTGAAACTGCAGTTTGTGATAGCATTTTGTTACTGAAGGCAGAATGATAGATTCTTGCAGTTAGTCCCTGTTTACATCCCTGCTTGCATACTTAATTTGAAGCATTCAGAAACTTAGCCAAATTCTGGTACAACTTCAGCGTGTTTTGCTTCATTGTGGATCTGACAGTGATGGCTGTCATAGCACTGCCATTTCTCGCTGAAAATCTGCTTTGAGTAGAATATCTGAAATTATTATTCTGCTTTAATACATACGTATACACTTATACATACACATATACATATGCGTGTGCCTGGATAGACGCATATGTATTTATATTTGTGCACCTGTGTGTATATAAATACAACTCTTCAAATAAATATAAGCCTTTCCCTCTTCTAGGATACTGCATAAGCCTGCCTGAGGGCGGCCAGCTACGAAGTTTTTGCTTAAATCACCTGCACCTGGCTGGGGATCCTGTTCTTAATTCACAGCTAAAGGCTAAGTATCTTCATCGCAGGGAAAAATTATGACTCGGATTCCCTCCACGAAGTGAAAAGGAAGAAGGTGAGTGCCAAGCGCCCACGTCCCGGGATGGGGCTGCCATGGCCGGCTGTGTGGGGCGGCGTGGAGCTGGGGCTGGCCCCACGAGCCCCGCCACTGAGGTTTGGAAGAGCTGGGGGTTAGCGATACGCCTGTCCGTAAGACCTTGCTGTTAAAATGCAGACCCTTCCAGAAGTGCCCCTCTCTCTGGGTGGCTTCACAGGGGTCGGTGGTTAGCCGAGGTCTGAGGGTTTAAACGACAGCTTGTGTCTTCGTCTGGGGATGCTGCTGTTGTCTGTGTTTTTACGGGACCAAGCGTATTGTCACCAGTAAGTAAATAAGCTAATAACGGACTAATTCTGGGCAGACAGACTGGTATTTCTGGTTCTTACTACGCCACATGACAGCAGTGGGCTTTGCAGTCACCGATGACCTTCCCCTAACTGCCTTCACGTCACTTCTGCTTTTCATCAGAAGTAGCTATAACTAGTGAAAACAACTCAGTCAGTATAATTTTCACCTCTTCGATATAAAAGGCTTTAAAGAGAGAGGGACTTGAACAGTGCCTCTGGTTTGGTTTTTTTTTTAGCTTCGCAATGATTTTTTTGGCGTGGAAAGCATCACTGCTAGTTTGTTCCTTAGCTCAAACAGATCGCTCCAAAGCAGACGTATCGGCTTTTAACGTACCGCTTGTGCCCTTTTCTGCCAAGGTTGTTTATTGGCATATAGAGAAACAGTTTGTGATTAATCAAACTGTTCATTATAGCCGTTTATTTTACACAGGAGCACCACATAGGTAGTTATTGGAGGTGGTGGCAACATTGCGTGATCAGGATCCCTGTCCGAGGGCTGGAGTATAATTAGAGAGCTGCTATCATTTGCATATTGCCAGGATGCTGCCAGTAAATATTAATGGATTACTTTTTATTCATTTAGCCCGTGTTTTTGAAAGATGCCTAAAAACAAAAAGATCATATCTGTATGTTGTTTTTTAATTTATTTTCACCTTTTTGTCTCCTTTGGAGACCCCTAGTGTATCAGCACTTTGTTTACCACAAATTAAACCTTAGCTGATTGTTTACCAGGCTGAAGACCCTTGTGCATTACTCCAGCACTTTCCCTTTTTTTAATAATCACAACCTGGGATTCATTTGCAAGAGGCCCTAATCTGCATGAGAATTATACAATTAACTTTTGATTAACCGCCTAGTTCTTTTCGAAACCGCGGTGTATAGGATACTCTGCATTTAAATAATTTTCCTTAAATTGGGAGCAGGCCTTTCATTAAACCGGTGAGTTTGACTAAACAACAACATTTGGAGATAATCAGGGTCAAAACAATAGGCAAGGCTGCAAGGCTAGAATGTCATCTTTAAATATAACAGCTGAGATAAAGGCACCCAGATTGTGCCTTATCGAAACACAAAAAATCAAAGCTCTCTCTTGTCTGTGGCAAAATACCAGGCCCTAGTGTTTAGGGCGACCATTGTTTGGGCCTATAAGTGTTGCAGGATTTGCATTCAGAGAGCCGGGTCTAACACACATTACATCACGTAGGGTACTTATCTCGGAGTCTGACAATAATTATCAGGAAGAATATACTCAGAATGACTTTTTTGTGATTTTTATGCATCCCCAACACAAGGAAGGGGAGATAACAGCATTATGAAAAAGGGGAGAGTCTCCAAAGGCTCTCCCTGGAGCTGCGTTCTTCGATTAAATTTGCTATGCCACTCTGGTGTGCTGAACAAGTGGAAAGAAAGACTATGAGGCTTTTATAGAGGGTAATAATAGTCCTGAACACAGCCCTTACCAAAAGATAAGATCCATTGTCAAAACAAACAAAAGAAGTGGTATTAAACACCACTTGAAGAATATATATGAGCAAAGTTTTAAATCCTTGGCTTTTTTCGTACCTTGAACCTGGCTCTGTCGCGTGGCCATGTTCTAACCAGACACCTTTGCAAGCGCGGAGGCGTTCACCGCGCCTTTCCCCTCCGTCCTGCACCGGCGGGGTTTGCAGTGGTCCCAGGAAAGACAGAGAAGAGGCTTAAACCATCACAGCCTAACTCTGGTGTCTGCTCTGTTTGGGGTTTTTTTTGACATATTTGCTGACAATCCAGTATTTTGTTCCTATAATGCCTTTGCTGAAGGGCACTGTAATAATTTCTTGCTCATTTTTCACAAGACGACCGCGTTCTTGCATCAAAGCTCGGCTACAGCTCACCACAAGACGGTTGAGGGTGATGTACACCTGGGCACTAATGGCTCAATCTGGCAAAACTTGGACGGCAACATGGTAATTCCCAAGGACGCCCTCCCTTTGGCAATGGGTCAGTCTCTCCCCAGCTCCAACCGTTCCCAACCTCCTGCTGCCTTTGATTTTGATGGAAATACGAGCGTCCATTTCTCTCTAATAGACATAGATTTGACCTGCAAGTTAGGCCGTCCAGGTTAACCCTTCTTCAAAAGTGCAAGGGTGATGATTGCCATAGCTGTGTAAGGGCAGTGTACCTCCCGTTACAAAACCGTATTGGCAAAAATCACGGCCACGAGATACAAATCAGAAAGCTCTATTCCCCCCCCGCCCCATGGTTATGATTACTGGGTTAGGAATAGGCACTTGGCAGCAAGAAATGTCATACGGAGAAACAAATGTATAGGTAAATGATTTGTTAATTAAAGCAGGGCTGAATTTGACTACAAAATCTGATTACCACCAGGCATTTAAGACAGACAAAATTCCTTAAAGTAACAGGTACATTCTGCATGTTACTGGTAGTTAAATTTAAGTTAAATTTACTTCTGCATTTTCACTCTTTGAGTTGCTTAACGGTTATTTCCCCCTTCCGTCAGAACCTGCCGTCGGTACTGCCGTGCTGTCCCACCCCACTTCTGCTCACCAGCCTCCGGTGCGGCCAAGGAGAGAGCGCAGAGAGGAGCCGCTTGCTCCTACACCTGCTCTCTCAAACTTCCCTCCGCCGACGTGGGAGGCTGCCAAACCGCAATCAGGCTGTCTCTGATACAGTCAGTGCTGGCCAGCCCATTGGAAAAGAGAATCAAAGGATTCCCCCCGCAGCAAGGCTCCCCCAGTAACGCGTGCGGGGAGCCACGGATGCTTTGCTGCGTGCCTGCGGCTGTTAGCGCAGCAGCAAAACTGATGCTGTACCCTTAAAAGAAGTGCTTCTGAAATGCCTTTTTTTTTTTTTCCCCCCACGGTGCAGCATATGAAGCGCCAAAAATATGATTTAAGAGATGTAAACAACATGTGAAGGAGAGGGGGAGGAGAAGTTTTCAGGGGCCTCAGTGCAAATGACTAGGAAGGATGCTTTTGGAAAGTGTAATCCCGGTGGCTGAATGAAACTGAAAAGGAGAGCTCAGAGGTACAGGCTGTTCTAAAAGTGAGAGTTCGCTGACAATATTTATGAAGCAAACCAGTAATTATGCAAGGTCGGAGGATACGCTAAGTTAGGATGTGGTCAGTCCAGCTTCCAAGGACCAGAACTTTTGACACCTCTGAAGAAGACATTTATTCAAGGAAACCAGAAGGTGTTGATGTAGGGTTATCTAAGAATGACCCCAAGCCATCAGGGAAGCTTGGTTAGAGACAACCCCCAGCAAAGAGAAACACACCCAAAGGCGTTTCTGAAAAGAACGGCCAAGATTTGCTGTTGCTTTTCTCTCTTTATCTGCTCAATAATCGGCAAGAGTGTGCTCATCTCAGAAAGTGGTATGTGCCGTTCAGAAGCGAGACTGATGGAGGAATTTTGCCAGCATCATACTAAATCCACATGAGAACTTTTTCTGATACTGTGTCTTTTGCATAAATTATCCCATAAGCTTTTAGAATACGTGTGTGTATACGTAAAATAGCATGTCTTTAGGAACGACAGAGGCAGTAAGTGCAATCTCTCTGAAATATACTGTGTCTACTGGAGCAGAGAGGGCTGAACAGATTTCAGCTCAGCTGCTGCACCTGCTTTTCCTTCTGCTGCCTCCTCGCTCCCGGCGCTGCCTTCCAGCCCCCGGCTCCTCCACGGCTCTGCCTTCCGGCCTCGGACCCGCTCCAAAGGTCTCCCCAAGCTAACTCCTGGAGACCTGCTATAGCAGGAGGGAAGCTGAATCGCAGCTCCCTTACCTGGGGACTGATAAACTTGGTTTGGGGGTGTGATCGGTGAGGAAGGGCTGGAGAGGAGGAGGGGGGAGCGTGGCGATGTGGTTGGAGTCCAGGGAACTGAATGATCCATTTGGTACTTCAGAAAGTTCACAAGTTCAATCCTGACAAAGCTTTGGGGGTTCAGATAAGTATCTTTGTAAAGGTGTGACCCTTTCAAATCTTTGTTTCAACCTTCTGCTTTTTTTCCTTTTTCTCTTTACTCCTTTTCCTAAGCTTTTATTGCTTTCAGGGGACCCCTTTCTTCTCCTGAATTGAATCCAGGTCCTTGCTTCTGTTCTCATCCTGCTTATTTTAGCCTTTTTTCCCCCCAGCAGACTGTGTACCTTTTTGTTACTGCATTGTCGAGTCACTTGTGGTATTCAGTTCTTTATAACGCGCTATATGCCAATGATGGAGAGTGTCTCCTAGTGCACAAGCAATCCCAAGCATTCAGGAGCTGAGGTGAGTCCCCCAGATCATGTCATTTGGCTTAAAAATAAGACTGTAAAAAGAAAAATGTCATTGGCATCCCTGCATTTTGCTCCTGTTTTTTTTAACCTTACGGGTCCTTAAAGAAAAAAAAAAGGAAAAGGAACAGCATCTGAGATGTACAAAAGCACAGCTTTGTGAGTAACGCTAAGTATCGTGGGGCTTGTGATTAAATCTGTATATAACATTTGAATGGAGCAAGAGAAGATATACTTTATTTCCTAGGTAAATCAAAGTGCTTCGATGTGGAATAAACTGCAAGCGTGTATTTATATGCTGCTCTCAGCTGCTCTTGTAGAGCATCGCACCCACTCCAGGGCATACCAGCAACCAGCAGCAGCCCTAATGCAGCCAAACATAAGGGTTTCTCTAGCACGCAGAGTAGATGCCTGATTTTAAGCTTCAGCTATTAAGAGCCTCATAGCGCTGCCAGGTGCCGACAGAGTAAGACACAGTAAACCCCTGCCTTGGGAGCTGCGGTCCTGCCACAACCGGCACGCTCCTCTGCCTGTCCCTCTGCCAGGGGGGCTTCGGGGGTGTCCCGGTTTCGGCTGGGATAGTGTTAATTGTCTTCCTAGTAGCTGGTACAGCGCTGTGTTTCGGGTTTAGTACGAGAAGAGTGTCAATCACACCCTGGTGTTTTCAGTTGTTGCTCAGTCGTGTTTAGGCTAACTCAAGGACTTTTCAGCTTCTCCTGCCCAGCCAGCAAGAAGGCTGGAGGGGCACAGGAAA